>CABFWB010002740.1:31006-48049 GCA_902151455.1 Timema bartmani | reverse complement strand
TTTTTTTTTTTTTTTTTTTTTTTAAGTGGTGCCATTTCTTATTGAGACATCGACATTTTTTGTTATCAGTGTTGTGTAATTGTGATTTTTGATCTAATGTCTTACTGATAGTTGATTCATTGGGGCTGTCTAGTAACTAAGAAATTGCTGCACAGACTTTCAGCTCTTAACGCTTTATATTTATATGGTGGCTACAGACAGGGAAAACCTGGAAAAGTCAGGGAATTTAAACTAAAAATAAGGAAAAGTCAGGGAATAAAAAATATATCTAAAATATCCCATTAATTTCGCAACCAAACACTAAAACAAAAGCTAATAATACTTAAATAAAATAACATTTTAATTTTTAAAATAACTGATAAAATTGTTTACGTTTAGTAGATACAAACTTTTTTTAATATGTGATCAATAATAAATAAAACAAGTCATCATCCACCATTAAAACTGGAAAAAAGTAGTCAGGGAAAATTGAAAAATGTTGCCTGTAAAACCTGGAAAAGTCAGGGAATTTTGTAAAATATGTTTTGTAGCCACCCTGATTTAATTCCATGATGTATTATTTTAAAATATGGTGTACGCCAAAATAAAGTCTAAAGATTCCAACAGGGTTCTTTTTCCTTAATAACCCTATAGTTTGAGTCTTGTGATTAGAAATAAATATGTCAAAATGTGACATTAGCTCACTTTAAACGACATTTACGCCTCGGTGGCGTAGTTAGCTAACGCGCAAGTCGTGATGAGCTCGACTGCCGAGGACGGGGAGATCGAGGTTCGAATCTTGGTCGGGTGAGCTGGGGTGGTTTTTCTTAAATGGTTTTCCACTCTCCCTCCACGCAAATGCGGGTTTAATTCCCCTATATTCAACCTTCCCAGTTCCTAACGCATCAGCGTAATTAGTACTTAAGCGTATAACTCGAACGGGTAGTAAGATGCGGTGCTAAATAATAAATAAATAAATAAATAATCATATTTATGAGACTAGGCTCGACGAAAATTTAGCCTTACTCCAACAAAACAGTAATTTTTTTTGAAGGTTTGCAACAGAAAATGTTAAGATATTTGAGAACTATCTCTGCGAGCTTTCCTCTTTACCTTGAGATAAGAAGTTTCATAGTTTTTTTTTTCTCCTCTTATTGATATGTCAAAGATGGTTGTAGGTGAAGGGTTAAAGGGAGTATCTGTTTAGACAGAATAGAGAAGTAGTTACACAAAATGACAAAGACCATTGTATTTTAAGCCGTGTGATCTGAACAGCGATTGATACTTCCTCGCCAACCGAGGCGGCGTCTTTAGGCTGGGAGTGTAGGGGTCTCAAGAAAAGGTAAATGTTTTTGCAGTTTTTATAGTATGGTAAAAAAAACAATCAAATATTGCTCCAGTAGAAAGGTAGAGTTTAATTTTCTTCACATGATGTCAACAGTCGTTGAATATCTGTCATGAGCATAGCGGCATTAGATGAGAAACTCTTTAAATGAAGAGAAAAAGTTGTCATTAAATTCCAGGACACCCTTGACAGATATTCAACAACTGTTGTTATCACCATGGGAAGAAAATTAAACTATTTTTATACTGAAACAACATTTTATCAGTATTTATTTTATAAAAAAATAGTTTTGAAGTAAAAACCGCCCCTAACTTGTGTTCCCTGCGCTCCCACCTTAAAATACCTTCACCTTTTATGGCAATACTATAACTTATTATTTAACTTAATATAAAAAGGCGTATAAAATTGATGTATCAAGTTGTCCGTATCATTTGGTCTGTTTTGCTGGTGATCAGGCAGGTCAAAGTTCACACCCCTGCCAAGTCTATTATGGTTATTTCTCACTCGACATTCACACTAATATAAGTACATTTCCTCAAAAAATTTACCTTCCTAATCCTTACCCTATTAGCTTAAATATACAAACAACCCAGATGACGGAGGAGAATGTGAACATTTTACTGTGGATTATTAAATTCTCATTAATTTTCCTGATGTACATCTGGAAGTCCACACCTTGTCAGACGTTAATGAATATTCAATTACACTCTGCTCGGTTACAAAAACATTAAGTCTTTTTTTTAAATATTATTTGAATATAAATGTGATTGTGGGCTCTGGCGACAATGCATGTCATAGTAGATAGCGATGGGATTAATCACTAATTCAAACTTTTATTTTTTCTTAACTTTTAACTCTTAACTGTTTATAGGGCGTGTTTCAGACCACTGTGGTAATTCGAAAATCGTCGCAACTAAAAGTAATGATTTTTTTTTTTTTACATATTGATGTATTGATGCACCGCAATCGTCATATACAGATGGACCTATCATAAAACAATAAATTTTTAGCTAAAATAATACTGTAGGCCTCATATTTTTTTGAAATGGTAAACATACAAATCACTGGACAATGATATGAGTGGTAGCGTCATGTCGATAAAGTGTCGTGTGTGTGTTGGTAGCGCCTCAAGTTTCAGTGCATGGTGACAATTGAAAAATCGATGCAAGTTCGAAGTGTCATAAGTCGGGATATGCCTTTATTTGAGAGACATAATTTATTGACAATGTCCAATAACACGAATAACTTTGGTTTAATGGTCAAAGGCATCGGTTCCCAAATTTTGGGCTTCAGGACAATTTTTGGTGGTTTGAGATATGTTTTTGCTGTGTGAAAATGTAATAATTATTTGAAAATAAAACATAATAAAAAAATTACACTCCTCCCGCATGCCCATCAAAACTAGGTGGGTTGCAGATGTTTAGCACTCTAAAAATTGGGCCATGGTATTTAAAATTTTTTTTTGAAAAGCACGGATCTAGAGCATCATTCTTTCAATATACTGAACTGTCGACTGGGAGATTTGGGTTCGAAATCCTGGTTAGGAGGTATCGAGTGGTCTTTAATTAATGGTTTTCCACTCTTCTTCCATATATATGCAGGTACATGTCCTCTAAATTCAACCTTTATTATCTCTAAAATACTAGCAGAATTATCACACATGCGTTTAACCGGAACAGGTAATGAGACACAGTGCTAAAACATCAGAACACAGATATTGTTAAACAAGACTTTAGGGTGTACTATACCTCAGTTTTAGCTTCTGTGGTGCTGACTGACAGCTCACAGCTGACTTCTGACGGCTTTGAAAAGCTACCAGACCAAATTATGTATCCCTACGCCGAACCATATGATCTGCAAAAAATATGTCTTTAGCGGTTGTCACTTCTGACAGTCAAAATTTAGGTATATACCTAAATGTTGACTGTCAGAAGTCAGCTGTGAACTGTCAGTCAGCACCAAAGAAGCCATGGGGCTACTGTATATACTATTTAAATGGCAAATATCTTCTCCGGCTCTCATCAATTAATTTAGAGATAGACTGTCTCCAAAAAGGGTAGAAAGAAAATGGTTGTTTTTCCCTAAATTCTATCCTATGCATCCTGACTTGTATTAATGTAAATATCTGGAGCTCTTGGACATGTAATAATGCGCTGCTGCGCACGAAACAATTGAAAGTAATGCTCTCGTTCCCTCAGCTCCGAGGACTGCGAGACAGTGCAGCTATCGGAGCAGAACGTAAACACGGGGAAGGAGAAGACTGGCCCACAGGACTTTGAGCTCCGCAAAGTGCTGGGCAAAGGGGGCTACGGTAAAGTGTTCCAAGTGCGCAAGGTCACTGGCCAGGACTCTGGGACCATCTTCGCTATGAAGGTCCTGCGCAAGGCTTCCATCGTGCGCAACCAGAAGGACACCGCGCACACCAAGGCCGAGAGGAACATCCTCGAGGCTGTCAAGGTAACCTTCACGCNGATTTCAAAATTTTAATCATGACAAGATCTTACGGGGTAGTTTTTCCTCACACTATCTACTCTTCCTCCATGATAAAAATGCGGGTACATTCCAACTGTCATGACAAGAACCTAAGTTGACAGCTAAAATGGTTACTAGTACTTTGATATATTCATACTTCAAGTCATGTGATCTGCAGCTTTCGCTTTTGAATGATTTTTATCACTACTAATAGTAATAGTAAAATGTTATCAATTATGGTTGCAATAAATATGTTTGCATGTTCTATAAGACTCTTCATATAAAAATTGGGTTGTACCTTCCTCATCCCTAATTCATCAGTGTAATTAAATAGGGAAGTGACCTGGCGGTCTAGGGGTAAGGTGTCAGACTTCTGTGCTGGGGGTCCGGGGTTCAATCCTCGGTCCCGGCACGGATTTATCTGATTGCCAAACCTTTCCTTCACCTCTGATAAGACGTGTACTAATCACAACTTGTGATTGTGTGGAATGCCAGGCCTCCACCGTGGTTAGGATCCCACGTTAAACTGTAGGTCCTCCATTTCATCTCACAATCACCCTACCGTTACACATTAGCGTAAGTGCGTATAACCCAAACGGGTAGTAAGACGCGGTGCTAATAATAATAATAATAATAATAATAATAATAATAATAATAATAATAATAATAATAATAATAATAATAATAATAATAATAATAATAAAATAGGGTTGTAGCCGCCTCGGTGTTCGAAAGCTCTAAGGCGTCATTCTGGCAATAGACTGGACTGCCGTTGATGGGGATATGGAGGTTTGAATCTCGTTCGGGTGTATAAAGGGTGGTTTTACCTAAATTGTTTGCCACTTACCCTACACACAAATTCTGATACATTTCCTCTGAATCTAAACCTTACTCATCCTTTACATGTAAGTGTAATTAGTAAATATGCTTATATTCCAAACAAGTAGTGTGACCTGTTAAGTGTGTTGATAGCTTGAATTGGTGATAACTGATAAGAAGCCGTTGATGAATACTAATTTATTTCATATTGAGTTACAGTTTGGAAGAATGTTTAAGATTTTTTTGTTTTTTTTCTTTGTTTCAGCACCCTTTTATAGTGGACCTTATATATGCCTTCCAAACTGGTGGTAAATTATACCTCATCCTAGAGTACCTCAGTGGAGGTGAGCTGTTTATGCACCTAGAAAGAGAGGGCATTTTCCTAGAAGATACAGCTTGGTGAGTTAACTCTCTATTTTTTTAAATTTATTATCATCATCACCCGGCTTGATGGCATAGTTATCTGACGCGCTAGTTTTGTGTTGAGCTAGACTGCTGAGGACGGGAATATTGAGGTTCGAATCTTGCTCGGGTGAACTGGATGAGGTTTTTCCTGAATGGTTTTCCACTTTCCCTCCACACAAATGTGGGTTCACTTTGTCTATATTCAACCTTCCCAATTCCTAACCCATTAGCGTAATTAGTACTTAAGCGTATAACCCGAATGAGTAATAAGACACGGTTCTAAGTATTATTATTATTTTAGATTTTTAACGTGCACTTTCTGAACCGACTGATTAAATCGGCGCATGATAATTTCTATGAGCGAGAGTGAAAGGGCCTACCAATTTTGTCAGGAAAGATATTTTCACATATGAACCAGTGGTACTTTTACATACTACAATCAACTTGGGACAGGCGGATTTACTTCCCCTCCGAAGGAAGTTGTGCTACGGATTTTCATTGCTCAAGAAAAATCTGTCAACCCCCGCTGGGTTTGAACTCACGAACATCAGGTACTGAGGCGAGCTATTTACCCTGATACCACCGAGGTCGACAAAACTATTAATTAGATATGGGTAGGGACTTTAATTTTTGGTAAATAAAATGATTGGCTTTTGTTAAGTAAAAAGTTGGGTTTCGTTTTCAAAAGTAGGTAAATAAAATATTTAGATTTTGCTATAAATAGTACAAAATAAACTTTTATTTTAAATAATAAAGGTAGAGCCAAAATAAGAAAAATTACAGCTAATTTTTAAAAATACCAAACAGATAAAATACATAAGGTTATAAAAATCGTATAGCTTTCTTAGACATGTTTTTTTTTTTGTTTTTTTTTATCACAATATGGCCGTTATAGTATCCGGTTCAAACACTTATCCAACCATTGTTGTTTGGTTGAGGGAAATAAACTTACTAGACTAAAGAAACTTTGTTTTTAAAAATGTTATCATAAAATCAACAAAATTGCACATGATTTGAATTTTTAAGTTGGAGTTAAAAATTGTGTGAAAATATGGTGTGGTTTTATTCGTTTTGTTTTAGTGCAACCGTCAAATAGTCAGTCACACCCCCTTTTCACTTAGAAACAATTAAGTGAAATTTCTCACATTTGAAAAGTTACCACACCTTTCACTTTCTTCGTTAAAATTACTTTCAAATGTAACAACAGTTTTTATGTAGGCTAGCAATAATCAAAATACGTATACATAATTATTCACTTAGCTGACGATTGATTAGTTATCTTGTAAGTATTTGAGAGCTGCACTTCTTTGCCATACACAATTTTTTCCAACGAGTGTGAAAACAAATAATAATCTAGTATTTTTAGTGTCAATTATATTTTATCATACTAAAATTTGATGCAGTGTGCTAGTTTCTTAAGTGTAATGTTTTATTTTTCTCCTAATAATTGTCATTGCAGTGTTTTTAGTTTTTGCATTTTCTTTGGACTAAAACTGTTTGATTAATTCTTTTTTTTTTTCAGTTTTTATCTCTCTGAAATAATATTAGCTTTGGAGCATCTACATATACAAGGAATTATTTATAGGTAAGTATATATTTTATGTGTTAAAAGTAATTATAATAAAAATCTTGCTAATGAAATCCTTTATTTATTCGTTGAGGTCGTCGTCGTCATCATCATAATCATCAACAACTGTTTCCAGCATGTGTTGAGTCACTTTAGTAAAATGCCTCCATCTTTCTCTTTCTGACCACCATTCTTCCTCCTCTTAATGTTTTCATTCTTCTCCTCTTCTCTCGCTGTTATTTTCTCCTCCCATCTTTTTCTTGGTCTTCCTTGTGGTCTTTTTCCTATATACTTCATCTCCATTATTCTCGTTGGTATTCTTTCCTTTTTCATCTCCATTATATGCTCATACCATCTCAGCCTTACTTCCTCTATTATCTCATGTACTCCCTGTACCCCCAATATTTCCTTATCTTGTTTCTCCTCGTGATAGCTAACATGCTCCTCACAAACTTAATTCCCATGTCCTCCACTTTCCCAGTCTCTCTTACATTCACTGTCCACGTTTCTGCTGCACGTGTGACAATGGGTACAAAGTACGCCCTGTACAACACTTCCTTACACATCAAGGGCACTTATATTCTCCATAGCAAGTTGAGGTACTTTATATTATGTCTGTAGGAAGATAGCATGCAGGAAATATGTACAGGAACAAATAAAAATAACCAAAGCTGAGTTTAAAGCTACTTAGACTTAGGGGCTGTTTATTGGAGGGTTCAACTTTACCAGCACTTTTTTTTTCTTTTCAATGTTTTGACATTATCATTTTTTCTAAGGAAGTATTGTCATCATAATAAATTAGATTTGTTTAAAAGATATATATTATTTATTTTTAGTTAACCCTCATAAGAGCATAAAACAATGTAATTTTTTTTAATTCATAAATTTTCTGGACAAAATTGACCAATATGAGATATTTTTTTTCATATGTGCCGTTAGTAAGTAATATTTTGTCAGAAATACATAAATTAATATTGTGGCTGATACTCTCGCAGTAGACTAGACTATTGATGACAGGGAGATTGAGGTTCGAATCTCGGTCGGGTGTACTGAGAATGGTTTTTCCAAAATGGTTTTCCACTCCCTCCACGCTAATGTGGGTACACTTCCTCTAAATATAACCTTCTTAATCCTCAAAACCATTAGCGCAATTAGTACTTAGGCATATAACCCAAACAGATAGTAAGACATGGTGCTAAAAAAAAATAGAAAAATAAAGTTGTAAGCTATCTCTTTTTATAGATCTTACCAGGACTGCAATATATTGAGCCAAGATTTTTTTTTATCGTAACAATTTTTTGAGGCTCTCGGGCACCAGCCCTTGTCACCCTCCCTTAAATTTGGGCCTGAAAGGAGCAAACCGTGTATGTTTTATAATGTTTATCCACTGTTCGGAGCTCTGGTGGACAAGTAGTCACATTGTAATCAGGGTGTCTACTGGGTCATGAACGTCACAAAAAGTTACTAATTTCAAAAAAGTTTACATAAGTCCCTGTAAAGTCACGAATTTTCAATATTTTGGTCATAAAGTCACAAAAATATTTTTGTTTGAATTTCCCGCACATTGTAACAACGCAAAAGCTTTGGAAGTCTCGCCACCCGCTACCCATGATGCCAGGCACTAGCCGCAAGTTGCCTGATGGTTTTTACCATGATACCAAGGACAAGGCTCGCCATCTGGTTAAAGTTTAATGTTGCGTGTGAGTGTATTATGCCTATATATGCATTATATAATGTTCAACCGTTTACCAAAGGAAATTTTGTAGGTAAAATAGATTGTCAAAAAGTCACTCATTTTTGTTTCTCCAACTCAGTAGATACCCTGGTAATGTGTGCGTTTCTCACGTGACATTTTCCTGTTAAGAGCGTGTCTAACCACCATGATAACACCAAACTTATGTAGGCTATACGACTCGAACCAGCCATTGCATTGTTGTGTCTTTCTGCAATCTACTCTAGAAACGACTGCGATTGAGACAAAGAACACCCTTTTAGGATATTTCCAAAATTACAACAACATTGAAATATTATTATTCTAAAACCCACTCTGGTGACTGCGTGGTCTAAGGCATCACTCTCTTAATAGAGTTGACTGTCGATGACGGGGAAATCATGGTTTGAATCTCGGTCGAATATACCGAGAGTGGTTTTTTCCCTTAAATGATTTTCCAGTCTGACTCTACATAAATGAGGATACACTTCCTCTAAATTTAACCTTACTCATCCCTAACTCATTAGCATAGTTAGTACTAATTAGTATGTATATGTATAACCTTAACAGATGGTAAAACTCGATGCTAAAAAAATTGTACATGGTTTATACTTTGTAAAAAATAATTAGAAAATATCCTTTCCCCAGAAATGATTTGTTTAAGCGTTAACGTGTGATTGGTTTATGTGTTTGCAGGGATTTAAAGCCAGAAAATATACTTCTGGATGCACAGGGTCATGTAAAACTAACAGATTTTGGTCTGTGCAAAGAACATATTCAAGAAGGAATAGTTACGCATACATTTTGTGGGACTATCGAATACATGTAAGTATTGGTTTGCGCCTTAAAGGGTTTTGTGTCGGCCGGGTGCGATTAATAAACATACGCCTGATCCGGTCCAGTACAAATAATATATAGTGGAACCTGACTAATTCTATCTTTCATAATTCAAAATCATCTTTGATTAAAATTTTTTGAACGGTCCCGTGAATTTTGTATTAAAACAACGTTAAGAAATCGTGGATGATTCGAATTTTGTTTAGGTTAATTTGAACTTTTTGTAAGTTGTAATGTACTGTGCAGTAATGTTTTCCTTCTTCTATTTTCGGCGCCGTGTTCTATTTTTGGAAACAGGGGAAGCGACGTTGGAATGCAGTCAGTACCCTTCTTCACGCCTCTCCCCCTCCCACTCATTCGTCTTTGTTTACATGTACAATTCTGTACTCCGGCAGTCAAGTTCGAACCTCTCGAGCGGTTACGTGCGCTGTTCTTAGTGATTCGGTCATAGCGATATTTTTGTGACATGCGAGTTTATTTTATTGTTTAGTTTTGTTTAGTATATACTGTACAGTAGTGTTTGTGTGTGAGTGTGTATCGTGATGTCACTGTCCTAGCCACAGTCCTATAAATCATTAACTTTGGCCGAAAAAGTAGCAGTGATAAAGGAAGAAACTTATTTAATTCGGATTTTTGGATAGTTCAAATTTTTTCCTGGTCCTTTCAAGTTCGAACTATCCAGGTTTCAGTCTCAATATATTTTATAAGGGAAGATTCTTTCTCGGGGAGCTTAAAATATAATAAAATAGCATATTCTGAAAATTGAAAAATGACACCTGGACACGGGAATCGAACCCGGGATGAAATAGGCCTGAGTCGTTATTTGGGAATTGCTTAACCCTGTGTACATCCAAGAGTTTCAATTTTGAATCTAATTTGATTCTTTTCTTACTAACTCGAATCGGATATTTCATAACAAAAATGTTTTTGGATCTAAATTGAATATGTTTTTGAAATGTTTTTAAACTTAAGTAGAATATTGGGTTAAATTATATACAATGCTTTGAGTACAATAAAATAATAATGCTTGTAAACTGTGTCCAAACAAAGAATAGATTTTAGATTTAAAATATTACAAAATCCACGAGTCTTTAGTGGGTCAAATCAAATAATGGATCAGTGCTATTTTCTTTAAATAGCTTAATAATTCAAACGCTAGTTCTGACACTATTTTATTTTTATTTATTTTCAATTAAAACCCTTGATGGTATATGATGTGATTAATGTAATTAAAAAAAAAATTTTTTTTTATGTTTCAATGATTTAATTGTTTTATTTCAATATTTTAAAATAATGTCCTCAGCACTTACATTTTCTTAAACACATATATTACTTTTTAATTTATTCTGGTTTATATTAAATATTCAAGAAACAGTAGTTTTTTAGTGTATTCAGTTTAGAAACATGTTCTTACATTTACATTTTACAAGACCAACTTAAATTTATTTTAATGGCTGCACTAGTTAACGAATATGAAAATATAAACGATTTGGGTGGGCTTAGGTTGGTTGGCACACTGAGCGACTTTGCAATATTACTTCGGCACAACACTACCAAAAGGTTGCCAACCCCTGGGATATGCTCTAATTAGAGTAGGGTTGAATACACCATTTTACGCATTTGAATCTACAATTTTACCTTTTAATCTGAATCCGAATTCGAATCTTGGGGGAAAATAATTATGAACATATTGAGAAATGTAAATATAACATATAAAATATAAATAGTATCTAAATGCTAGTACTCTTTCTTATAATCCATTCATTAAAACATACATACATTCAGTTAAGTGTTAAATTACTGGTCTGGGGTCTGGTTGTTGAGTTCAACTCAAAATTATATGTGGTTCTGAACCACCAATATAAGCAATATTAGAATTCTAAAAGAAATTTAACTTGAAAAATCTAAAAAAAAATCTTCAAGGATTTGTGTTTCGAATCCAAGATTTTCTCCAATCATCGAATATCCTTAAGGATTTAAGGAAGAATATTTAAGGATTACATCCCTAGCCATAATAGTGTTGTTTAAATAAAAACCTTGTTCCCCTTGACATAGGTAGTGATAAGAATTCTTCATTATAAATTTCATATTGTTTGATCCCAATAAAAATGGGATGTGTCCATAAAGGCTTTGATTATAATATTCAAGTAATAACATATCTGGTCTGCAGCAGACCCGACGCGCTAGTGACACACTCAACCACCAAGTGCTGTAGTCGACATGCGAGTGTGAGAATAAAGCTGGAACGCCTTTTGTTTTTATTGTAACTCATTTTATAATGTCCTTAGGAAAAAATTAAACTGATATGAAGGTAATCGAATAGATTGAAAAAATAATACCTGGACAATGGAATTGAACCCGGGACCCTTAGCTCAGTAGACAGACACGCTACCGACTGAGCCAAGGTGTTGTAATAGTCATTCTTCACTCATGTCTTAAAACAAAGTCTGTGAAGAATTACCTCAGAGCACAGGACGATCACTGGGTAGCTCATTGGTAGATCATTGGCGTGCTAAGCTTAAGTATCCAGGTTCGATTCCTGTGTCCAGGTGTCATTTTTCAATCTATTCGACTATGATCGATATATGTCTCAACTCCGTATCATAATAGTTTATCCCCCAAGCCTCGCCCTTAATATATAACTTAACTCTAAAGTGTTGCTGTCTTCCTTCTTGAAGTGTAAGTGCTAACATTTTTTGATACCTCGAATGCATCTGTCCCATTAGATACTTTTAAAATTTTCCTGTCTCGTATCTATTGGTTGTCGCACGGGGCATTGTAATATGGAAGGTGTTGTGTGTTGGGACAGGGCGCCTGAAATCCTTACGAGGAGTGGGCACGGGAAGGCCGTGGATTGGTGGTCACTTGGTGCCTTGATGTACGACATGCTGACTGGAGCGGTGAGTAAAAACCTACGCTGCTAACCCTTAAGTTTAGTTCAAATAGATCTAAATAAAATAATTAGGGATTTCATACTTGATACTCTTGATTATTAGCTCTCAAATCTTAGTAAATGTACTTGGGACATTATTCGGAACATTTTGTTTTAAAATAGTTATTTTTCAACTATATTTTATTTTTAAAATATGGTAAAATGGGTTTTATGGTTTTTAATTCCATTGTTTTCAAAAGTATAGTACAGAAAAAAAGAAAACCTCGTCACAAACCTAGATGTTATCTGGAGGTTAAGACGTCTGGTTCTAGCTGTATTACCTGCCTAAGTTAGGTGTTATCTGTGGGGTGAGACGGGCTCTTAAGACGTCTGGTTCTAGCTGTATTACCTACCTAAGTTAGGTGTTATCTGTGGGGTGAGACGGGCTCTTAAGACGTCTGGTTCTAGCTGTATTACCTACCTAAGTTAGGTGTTATCTGTGGGGTGAGACGGGCTCTTAAGACGTCTGGTTCTAGCTGTATTACCTACCTAAGTTAGGTGTTATCTGTGGGGTGAGACGGGCTCTTAAGACGTCTGGTTCTAGCTGTATTACCTACCTAAGTTAGGTGTTATCTGTGGGGTGAGACGGGCTCTTAAGACGTCTGGTTCTAGCTGTATTACCTACCTAAGTTAGGTGTTATCTGTGGGGTGAGACGGGCTCTTAAGACGTCTGGTTCTAGCTGTATTACCTACCTAAGTTAGGTGTTATCTGTGGGGTGAGACGGGCTCTTAAGACGTCTGGTTCTAGCTGTATTACCTACCTAAGTTAGGTGTTATCTGTGGGGTGAGACGGGCTCTTAAGACGTCTGGTTCTAGCTGTATTACCTACCTAAGTTAGGTGTTATCTGTGGGGTGAGACGGGCTCTTAAGACGTCTGGTTCTAGCTGTATTACCTACCTAAGTTAGGTGTTATCTGTGGGGTGAGACGGGCTCTTAAGACGTCTGGTTCTAGCTGTATTACCTACCTAAGTTAGGTGTTATCTGTGGGGTGAGACGGGCTCTTAAGACGTCTGGTTCTAGCTGTATTACCTACCTAAGTTAGGTGTTATCTGTGGGGTGAGACGGGCTCTTAAGACGTCTGGTTCTAGCTGTATTACCTACCTAAGTTAGGTGTTATCTGTGGGGTGAGACGGGCTCTTAAGACGTCTGGTTCTAGCTGTATTACCTACCTAAGTTAGGTGTTATCTGTGGGGTGAGACGGGCTCTTAAGACGTCTGGTTCTAGCTGTATTACCTACCTAAGTTAGGTGTTATCTGTGGGGTGAGACGGGCTCTTAAGACGTCTGGTTCTAGCTGTATTACCTACCTAAGTTAGGTGTTATCTGTGGGGTGAGACGGGCTCTTAAGACGTCTGGTTCTAGCTGTATTACCTACCTAAGTTAGGTGTTATCTGGGGGGTGAGACGGGCTCTTAAGACGTCTAGTTCTAGCTGTATTACCTACCTAAGTTAGGTGTTATCTGGGGGGTGAGACGGTCTCTTAAGACGTCTGGTTCTAGCTGTATTACCTACCTAATCTAGGTGTTACCTGGGTGGTGAGATATGCTCTTTTAAGAGCTCGCTGTAAACTTGTTTATAGATGCAGGTGATAGGTAGCTGCATAAGGCAGAATAATATGTTCTTTTTAATTTTCAGCCGCCATTTACTGCGGAGAATAGAAAAAAAACAATAGAGAAAATCTTGAAAGGGAAGTTAAATTTACCTCCATATCTGACACCGGATGCGCGAGATCTCATCAGGAAATTACTCAAGGTACGGCTAGTAAACCTCCATATCTTCTCTTACTTAACGGGTCGGTTAGTCCTTCCATACTACATGAATTATTACCTTTAGGACACTTTAATCCTATGGTTCTCGATTTCACTTCAATTCTTCGTGTGTACCTCACATCAATTCTTCGTGTGTACGATGAAAATTCCAGGAAATTTAGGGATAAAGTTCTCAATTATCTTGCCAGAATATTTTTAGGTTTCTCTACAGTAACACTAAAAAATATACGGCCTAAACTTAGTGTTCTATCTAAACAATCTCTACTCCAGTATCACCAAGGTAAGTGTATTGGCTATCTAGCCCTCATAATTTAAACCATGATTTATTATCTATTCCGAATAACCTCTACAGTAAGTAGAGTTTGCTTCAAATTATTGCGATAGTAGACTTCACATACTTATTGTAATACATTTGACAAGTAAACAGATTGATTTATATTTAGTGTTGCCAAACATTTATATAGAACTAGAACAGTTTTGATGCGTTAATACATTTTCTAAACAAAACAAATATTCATATCCTTATATATATAACTTTAATTTTTTACTACATTTTTTAAAATAAAGATTCAGGGATTTGGAGATTTAAAATAAATTATTTGTTTCAGATTTGAGAAAAAATTAGAATTGGTTAATCACTAGAGTTGGGTCGAATCCACTATTTTACAAATTTGAATCTTTATTTGACTTACGAATCCCCATAATCCGATTCTTGGGAAAAAGGTCAAAACAAAAGAAATTAAATAGCCAAAGCTATTATTTATGCTTTTAGTGAGGATTACTCCATTTAGATATCATATTCTGAAAATTGAAAAATTACAACTGGACACGGGTTCAATTCCCGTGTCCAGGTGTCATTTTTTAATTTTTAGAAAAGAAGAAATATAAATATAATGGAATGGTAAAAATAGAAATAGTAACTAAAAATGTTAATGTATTTTGCTCAAATATCATTCATTAAGCTAAGTGTTAAATTTATGGTTTGGGGTCTGGCTGTTAAGTTTTTCCTATAACAATAATGAGATATATTTAATTATAATAAGGTATATTTAAGCCATAAAATAAATTACAATTAGAAATTTAAAAAAACACAATAGTTGTAAGTTATTTGAGTTTCGAATCTGTTTTCTCGAATCCTTGAATCTCGAGTATCCTTAAGGATGCGAGGGCTTAAGGATTATAGGATCCCATCACTGGTTTATTCCTTCGTTTCTCGTCTATGTTTGTTGTGCTTGTATTTACTGGTTTATTTTATTTTCCCAGAGACAAGTCAGTCAAAGATTAGGGTCGGCTTTGGGAGATGGAGAAGCTATAAAAGTTCATCCGTTCTTCAAGCATATAAGCTGGGCTGATGTTGTTAGTAGGAAATTGGAACCGCCTTTTAAACCTTCGCTGGTAAGTTTTTAATGTGTGTTTGATTTCTTATCTTTGTGCCGTACATTTAAATTAAATCATCATCATGAACTGTTAACGAGTATGTGGCTGAGTCAGTTTAGTCAAAAATTCCTCCATCTCCTTCTTTACTTCTACCATTTTTCTTGATTTATTAGCTTCCATTATTTTTTCATTTGAATACTTACTGTTAATTATTCCTTTATTCCTTGTAGCATAAGAGTATAACATATTCCGTGGGATTTTATGTGAAGGGAAATAATCACACTGTGGGATCCTGTGTTTTTATGGTATTAAATGGCGTGGTACAAGATGTTTTCTGTAATATCGTCCAGTATGAGATCTATGGCATCACTAATGTCCGCTGTAATAGAGGTAGATGTATTAAACTGAGTATATTTTCTTCCAAAGTGCTATTATGAAAAAAATTTCATATTAAGTTTTCTACCTAGGCGATTGGCCCTTTTCATTTGGCGTGAAAATGCAGAGCCATGGGAACAAATGGTTATCTTCAAGAATCTTTATTGTTTTGCAATATTTTTTTCTGGAAACGGTTTGTTCAAGAATAGAAGCATGTTTATTAAGTTATACTTTTTTATACACACATCCTTTATAATTTTAACAGTGATCAAATATCGATAAAATAGAAAACTGCCAGCTTCATAGCAAAAAGATAAGAAAATATAACAATTAATAAACATCTGTACATTATCTTAGAAGGTGGTGTTGAAAATATTAACATAAAAATTTCACTCGTACTCGAGAAAACTGATATTTCAAAATGTAATATTTCTCTGCAAGACCTGTCCGGTAGCTAGCGCCATCTACGGTTTCCGTCACCCATCTATTCTTGTTGGCACGGAAGGATAATTTGGTCGGTTGCGAAGCCATGCCATGACTTTCACCCTCCCGCCGAAAAATAGGTTTTAGACTTGCACTCGACAGGGCCAAGGGCCTTAACATAAAACCAGAGAAAAATTTGTTTTTTTTAAGCAATTCTCAGATATCTTCACTCATTCGGCTCAGGAGCTATAGACAATCAAACTTAACGCATTTCGTGCTAACAAGCATTAAAGAAAAAGTAAAGATTCTGCCCTTACTGAGTTTATTTACAACTGCTTCATAATCAAAAACACTTTTACTGATAAAAAAAATACATTTTCAATATGCTTTTGTTAAATTTAAACTATACAATGATAGAACAAGCGATAAGAGGAAATGGAATGAGACACCCTGGTAGGACGACAGGGGGAAAGAGGAAGTGGAGGAGAAGAATATAGCATTCAGAAGGAGTTTTAAACAGAGGAAGAATTTAGGAAGAAGAAGAAGTGAGTGGTACAGGGATTCAAGAAGGATTGGATGCAAAAATGAACAGAAAATCTGGAACGGGATATGGAAGTAAGTAATAAGGTGTTTATAAAGCTGGGTAAGAAACAGGAGAGATAAAAGGCAAGAAGTTAGAATGATGGGTGAAGAAGGCAGAACATTGAAAACAGGAGAGGAAGAAAAAAGGAACTATGGTTGAGATATTTTGAGAAGATGTTAAATCCGGTAGAGGAAAGCGATGATAGTGGAACAGAGGAGCAGGAAGAAATAGCAGAAAAGCACCGTGTGTTGATGAACTGACGGTGAAAATGATAATAGCTGAAGGTGAAGCAGGTATATAATGGTTATCCAGGTTGCTGAGGGTGATTTGGAAGGAGAACAAGGAGTTATAATATCTATTTTCAAGAAAGGATACAGGAATAGGTCTACAAACTATCGGCGGATTACGCTGATGTGCCACTGCACAAAAATATACGAGAAGATACTGGGGGG
>CABFWB010002740.1:8147-24446 GCA_902151455.1 Timema bartmani | reverse complement strand
ATTTCAGAACATTTAAGAGTTGGGAAATTCACTGCTCCTCGTATTCCCTCGCAACAACCCCCCCCACCCCCACCCCAATACATTTTGTCCAACGTCCCTGGCCCCACAACTGGAAGAGGAAAAAACTAAAATGTTTTATTAATATATTTTGTTCTTTCAATTAGTTACGAAAAAACCGATTATACATTAATCCTTAGGAAAGTATTATTAAAAGTGTTTCATAACACTTTTGATTGATAATAATGTGTTACTAAGTAAATAATAATTATTTCCACATTAGTAACGTTTAACCAATGTTTGTTAAATAATAACCTTCTGCTGCTAGCGGTTAGTTACCATCTCTCCTACGCTGGATAGCCCGTAAGAATCGAGGTATTGAAACTCATAACATTACTATTGGTTCTCTATTATTTTTATACCAATAATAATAGAAGGTATCAAGGAATCAAGTTTTACATCTCAAGCCCGCCTCGGTGGCGTAGTTAGCTAATGCGCTAGTTTTGTGTTGAGCTAGACTGCCGAAAACGGGCAGATCGACGTTCGAATCTCGGTCGGGTGAACTGGTGGTGGTTTTTCCTAAATGGTTTTCCACTCTCCCTCCACACAAATGCGGGTTCACTCCCTCTAAATTCAACCTTCCCAATCCCTAACCCAATAGCGTAATTAATACTTGAGCGTGTAACCCGAATGGGTAGTAAGACATGAAGCTAAATAATAAATTTATATCCCAAGTTATTGTTGTGTTATTTTAAAAAAAAAATTCATTCAGACTATTGAATATTGCAGCTATAAAGAAAATAATGAAATATACTTCACAGAAGCTGACCAAACCATTCGACAAATTTGTAATAGTTTGCATTTGGTGAAATTCTGTTATAACTTTTTGTTTGATTGCTCTTCTTTGTAGTTTATATTTTACTAAAGCTTTCTATTACACTCCTTACCATTTGTATTGGAGTTTTTTTTTTTTTTGTACAATAAAACATCACAACTTAGTGGTCTTTTGCAAGTATGTGCGATCATTGGTCTATAAAATCAATCCAAACAGAGTTTTTAATTTTACCGCTTCTCCTTCTCCATCAATTGTTTCGAGCCTGTGCCTTCATCTTCCTCTATTCTTTCACCATCCTTTCTCCTTTTCTTGCTTCTCCGATTCTCCTCTCGCACACTTGCTGTTATCTATTCTACCCATATATTTCTTGGTCTCTCTTGCGGCCTTTTTCCTACACACTCCATTTCCATAATTCTCTTTGTTATCGTCTCTTTTTTGCGTCCTCCTTACATAACTGTACTATCTCACCCTTGCTTTCTATGCTATCTCATACGCTCTCTGTACTCCGACTCAAGACACTCTCATTCTAATCTTGTTTATACTCATGACAGCCAGTATTCTCTTCATGGCCATCACTTTTTCCTACTCTCTTTTGAAATCCAATATCCAGGTTTATACTATCGTTAGGGGTGTGCGATTCTTCGAAAACTTCGACTTTACTTCAAATATTCATTCAATTCGAAAGTAAAAATCCTGGATTTGATAATTAAAGCTTCCTCAAAGTATATAAAGTAAAAAGACACCTTTATTTTTATTTAGTTTCTTCATTTTCTGTTGTTATTTCAATCACAAATCAGTGTACACCTAAAAAAAAAATCTAAAATAACTAAACTACATTTTGTGATAATTTTATATTTCAAGAAGAAGTATATTAACCATGTTTGAAATATAGCAATTTAAAAGTTAAATTTAATATTGAACTTTTCAGAGCTGTGCAAAATATAATATTTTCATCCAACATGAAACTTTTTTTTTTTCATATATTCAAACTTCGATTTGTCTTTGAAAATATTTCATATATTCGATTTGACTTGGCTTTGAATTTAAAAAAAGTGGATTTCGCTCACCCCTATTGCATATGTAACATTTAAATACATTCTGTAAATGGTATAATCTTGAATCATTTAAAAAAAACCAAGCCTTTAAACAAAAGAAAGTTATGTCCTTGGCAGCATATTTACTGTATTGACTTGAAAATAGGCTTTACCTATAAAATGATAAAGAAAAAATGGGGCAATGGAAAAATTAGCGTTGTTAGCATTATTATCACTGCTCTCTTTATTATTTTAATTTATCCACATTATCCTGATTAGCATGTCTGCCTACTGAGCTAAGGGTCCCGGGTTCGATTCCCGGCATGGCCAAAAAATTTATCATTAATGAAAATATAGTTTTAACCTTTCATAGTGATGAATTAACGGCAGGGGACTGGTTGTTGTGCCTGTCCTAGTCTTAAGTTAGATTATAAGACATATGAAACTACGACAGGGCTAGCAAGCTGGTAGTGGAAAATATATGGCTTGAATAAAAAAACTGACCCAGACCACAGACTGTAAATAGTAATGGATGTAAAATCAAACATTATACTGGTGATTTTTATTAAAAAAACTATTGTGTCATGGCCTTGCCCTAATCTCTGGGCGGAAGAAGCNAGTAATGGATGTAAAATCAAACATTATACTGGTGATTTTTATTAAAAAAACTATTGTGTCATGGCCTTGCCCTAATCTCTGGGCGGAAGAAGCTTTTTTTTTTTATCTTTTTACAAAATATACCTCAGCTAACTTGTTAAATTTGTACGAATGCATAACACAATGGTCACGTTCGCTAAAAATCTCCTTACAATGTAATAACGGATAAATCCTTATTTCCTTACAATTAGGCCTCTCTCTCTGCCAGGAAAAGTTACTAGATCTAACTTCATGTGTTCATACGCCAAGCCGTATTATCTGCAAGTCTGTATGTTGAACATCTTGGACTTTTGGCAGTCAACAATTTTAACAATTAATAATGCGTTTAATCAAGTTTTCTTTTAAGCAATTTTATATTATTTGAAACATGAAATTACGAAAATAACTGGATTTTTTTTTTGTTTGCTAAAAATTGTTTTCAAATGTGAACTTTTAAAATGTTGCGCCTTAACTTTATGAATAAAGATGGCGAACGAGACTAGATGAAGGCTGTTTATGACATCAATACAACTCATATTCATGTGTTTGTGTTGACAAAATAGAAAGTTTTTATTTTGAAACTATTATTTTGTATTGCTTTCTCTATTAGTTGTAAAAAAAACATTTATTTAATTTATAATTTATGGTGGCCATTTATAACAAGGTGTCTACAGGGTCACGAAAATTCACTAATTGCAAAAAAAAAGGTCACGAAAGCCCCTGATAAGCAATGAATTTTCAATATTTTTGTCTTAAAGTCACGAAAATATTTTTGTTTGAATTTCTCGCGCATTGTAAGAACGCAAACGCATCGAAAGTCGCACCATGATGCCAGGCGCTAGCCGCAAGTTGCCTGATTGTTTTTACCGTGATACCAAGGACAAGGTTAATGTTCACCATCTGGTTAAAGTTTAATGTTGCACGTGAGCGCATTATGCCTATATATGCATTATTATAATGTTCAACCGTTTACTGAAAGAATTTTGTGGTCAAAGGTCGTCACAAAAAGTCACTAATTTTTGCTTCTCAAACTCTGTAAGAAAATGAAAAGTCTGAGTATAATATATTTTAATTAATAATTTCATACACTATAGTATCTCTCTTACCACACCCGCGAAACGGAAAACATAATAGTTTTATTAATATATTTTGTTCTTTCCATTCTTCATGGAAAAGCCAACTATACAGTGAACCTTAATGACGTATTAATAAAATCTTTTGATTAACTACTCGTGTATAGCTTTACGAAGCAAGCAAAAATTATTTCTACAATGGTTGACATTAGTGACTTTCAATCATTGTTTTCAATGGAAAAAAAATAAAAATAAATAAGTTCTTCAAAAGGCTCTTTATGAGTAAATCCAAGTATATAGCCGACAAAGATGGTACCAAAAGTTTAGAAAACACGCCCGTAAAAAGAATTTAAAATATTAATTTCGTCTTAAACTTTTAAGAATGGTTATTGAAAACACTAGTGTAATTTTTTTTTAAATAAAAAATAATCTGTATTGAAAGTATGGCCAGTTCATTTTGGAAACAATTTCCAATAGTAATATGTACTACACATCCATTACTGTTTCCAGCCTGTGGTCAGTTTTGTATTCAAGCCATGTATTTTACACTACCGGCTGACTAGGCCTGTCGTAGCTTCATATGCCTTATAATATAACTTAAGACTAGAACAGACACAGCATCCAGTCTCCGGCTGTTTATTTACCAATGTGAAAGGGTAAACCCATATTTTCACTGACGATCAATTTTTCGGCTATGCTGGGAATCGAACCCGGGAGCCTTAGCTCAGTTGGCAGACACGCTACCAACTGAATTAAGGTGTCGGACCCATTTCAATAACTGGTTGGCTATAATAAGGCATAATCCCATTCCCTGGCACACATGTAGCACAGCTATCTGCGTGAGCCCGGCAGCCATTTTTATACTCGTATACTTTTTATCAGACAAAAAATTTTCGCTATTCATTTATTTTCTCATTTATTACTTTATTGGTGGTGACAGTATACCATTGATCTGGTAGCCCCATATATTAGCTTCAATATGAAGTATTCAGAGTAGCTAAAAGCTCAGTGGCTCATTTATAGATGGTGTTTCAATAACTTAGTGCGATGAAATGTTGATTCACGCTCGCTCCAGGGATCATTTAGGCTGTTCAATGCCTGCGCCAGGGAACGTTAGGGCTGTTCAATGCCTGCACCAGTGGAACGTTTGGGCTGTTCAAAGCCCGCGCCAGGGAACATTTGGGCTGTTCAATGCACATGCCAAGGAACGTTTGGGCTGTTCAATGCACATGCCAAGGAACGTTTGGGCTGTTCAATGCCTGCGCCAAGGAACGTTTGGGCTGTTCAATGCCTGCGCCAAGGAACGTTTGGGCTGTTCAATGCCTGCGCCAGGGAACGTTTGGGCTGTTCAATGCCTGCGCCAGGGAACGTTTGGGCTGTTCAATGCCTGCGCCAGGGAACGTTTGGGCTGTTCAATGCCTGCGCCAGGGAACGTTTGGGCTGTTCAATGCCTGCGCCAGGGAACGTTTGGGCTGTTCAATGCCTGCGCCAGGGAACGTTTGGGCTGTTCAATGCCTGCGCCAGGGAACGTTTGGGCTGTTCAATGCCTGCGCCAGGGAACGTTTGGGCTGTTCAATGCCTGCGCCAGGGAACGTTTGGGCTGTTCAATGCCTGCGCCAGGGAACGTTTGGGCTGTTCAATGCCTGTGCCAGGGAACGTTAGGGCTGTTTAATGCCTGTGCCAGGGAACGTTAGGGCTGTTCAATGCCCGCGCCAGGGAACGTTTGGGCTGTTCAATGCCTGTGCCAGGGAACATTAGGGCTGTTCAATGCCTGCTCCAGGGAACGTTAGGGCTGTTCAATGCCTGCGCCAAGGAATGTTTGGGCTGTTCAATGCCTGCGCCAAGGAATGTTTGGGCTGTTCAATGCCTGCGCCAAGGAATGTTTGGGCTGTTCAATGCCTGTGCCAGGGAACGTTTGGGCTGTTCAATGCCCGCGCCAGGGAACGTTTGGGCTGTTCAATGCCTGCGCCAAGGAATGTTTGGGCTGTTCAATGCCTGTGCCAGGGAACGGTTGGGCTGATCAATGCCCGCGTCAGGGAACGGTTGAGCTGTCCAATGCCCGCGCCAGGGAACGTTTGGACTGTTCAATGCCCGCGCCAAGGAACGTTTGGGCTGTTTAATGCCTGTGCCAGGGAACATTAGGGCTCTTCAATGTCTGCGCCAGGGAACATTTGGACTGTTCAATGCCCGCGCCAGGAAACGTTTGGGCTGTTCAATGCCTGCGCCAGTAAACGTTTGGGTTGTTCAACGCGTGTGCCAGGGAACATTTGGGCTGTTTTAATGCCTGCGCCAGGGAAAGGATTAAAAAGGCTGGGGTTGGAGAAAAGAGTGTCGGGCTATTTTCATGCCAATATGGTATGTGCTGCAGGATTAGGTCAAGCTTTGCCACAAAGCACTCCAGATTCTATGGGACGATTAGTATCACTAGTAGGTGCTGGGATAGTTTAAAATATCCTACTAAGCATTCGTGTTATTTGGTATAATCATTATGTTGCATCATTCTATTAAGAAAAGATATACTTTTTTTTTTAATCAGAATGTACATATGTGTCAGAAAAATATTTAATATTATGTAACCCATTTGAAATTAAGGATGGAAAAGAAAAGCATATCATGACCTGCATATATTTTACTGTCCTTTTTTTTTNAATATTATGTAACCCATTTGAAATTAAGGATGGAAAAGAAAAGCATATCATGACCTGCATATATTTTACTGTCCTTTTTTTTTCTATAACATAGTCTACAGTTTATAATACAAATTTTTTTTTTTGTGTACAAAGTAGATTAGCTTTACCTTATTTATAGAACTAAATCATTGATGTGTGTGTTTGGTTCATTTTTAAAACATTATATGTGTTATTTATAATCAAACTTGTTTCAAAAGGGGGGAAAAAAACTATCGGTCATTCAAAACTTCTCTCCACTTTTTAAGGTATATTTGGTTATACCGTATTTCTTCGTTTCTAGGACGCGTCTTAATTTTTTACTACCACCGACAAAAAAAACTTTGATACTAAGAAAATAAATAAAACGCTAAAATATCTTAGCTCTAAGAAGTATTTTTACTCCAGAATTCAAGATTTTAACAATATTATAATCTTATTTATCAGCAATTATGTTATTCATTACTTTCTTTTTAATCAATATCATTCTTATTCTTCTGAACCCTCGATCACTGTATTTGAATCAATATTAGACTGAGCCGTCAATAGCTTTATTCAAAAAATAACTATGATTCTATCGTGTTGAGCTAGACCACCGAGGACGGGGAGATTGAGGTTCGAATCTCGGTCGAGTGAACTGAGGGGGGTTTTTCCTAAATGGTTTTCCACTCTCCCTCCACACATATGGGGGTTCACTTAGTCTAAATTCAACCTTCCCAATTCCTAATCCATTAGTGTAATTAGTACTTAAGCGTATAACCCGAACGGGTAGTAAGACGCGGTGCTAAATTTAAAAAAAAACTATGTTTCTAAGATGCCATCGATTCTAAGACCTATCCCGTTTTAGAGACATTCGATTTGGGGAAAAAAGTGTGTCTTAGAATCAAAGAAATACGGTTTATGAAAGAAGGTACAGGAAAGTCTCTTTTATAATTTTTTTTGCCAATTTCCTTTTTCTCCCATCTGTGTTTTTCTGTTTCCTCTTCCCGGGAGTCATGTACACTCCCTCCTGGTGAGTTCTGACAGAATGAAACCTGTGGCGGTAACTATCAATTTTCTTCAAAAGGCGTCCTTTACCCATTTGTCCAGTGGCAGTAATGTTCCTTTATAAAAAATCATGCTGTGTTAGTTCTGTTTTAAGTGTTTTTTATTAGGGATCTGCGGAATCAAGTTTTTTGATTCGAGTCGATCTCGAGTGAGATTCTCATGAAGCTTCTGAGTATTGATACGATTAAAAAAATTAAGTCATAAATTATAGGGTTAAATTTTAAATACACCGTGATAGTAACTAAAATGTTAATTATGATTCAATTTAATGTTCCTAAGGAAAGTTAAAAAAGTAAATAAAAAAATCATGAAACTATATTTGGATTTGAAGATTAAGCAATATATTTATAAAAAAAAAACCTATTGTTCCGTGACCATCTGGGGCTCAGCTGTTAAGTTGGCGCTGGCCTTTTAACCAGAAAGAGAAATTAGAGCGTGGATTTTTTTTTAGATGTACATAGTATACTTTTAAATTAAGGTGTAATTTATACCATGTTGGAGTTAAGCTATTTGTGTTATAAAATCCTTACAGAAAAATACCTTTCTATATCTTCTTTGTATAAGCCTCATACTCTTTTTCTATCATCAACAAAACCAGTTTAATCAGCCACTGACCTTGACATTTCAATCGCCATGTACACAGTACTCTCTTTATTAGGTTAACCCCTTCCCATCACACCCGGCCTTCCTTTCCCCCAAAACCTCAAACTTCTTTGGTATGATCTAAGGCGTTACTCTCTCAATAGACTGGACTGCCGATGATGGGGAGATCCAGGTTCGATCCCTGTCAGGTATACCGAAGTTAATTTTTCCTAAATTGTTTCCCCACTTGCTCTATCCACACAAATACCAGTACATTTTCTCTAAATTTAACCTTCCTCATCCCCAACTTATTAGAATAATTAGTACATAGGCGTATAACCTAAACAGGTAGTAAGACGAGGGTTTTTTTTTTACATCCATTACTGTTTCCAGCCGGTGGTCAGTTTTTTTATTCAAGCCATATATTTTATACTGCCGGCTTGCTAAGCCTGTCGTAGCTTCGTATGCCTTATAATCTAACTTAAGATTAGGACAGGCACAACATCCAGTCCCCCGGCCGTTAATTCATCACTGTGAAAGGGTAAACCCACATTACAACAATGATACATTTCTCGGCCATGCCGTTAATTGAACTCGGGGACCCTTGGCCCAGTAGACAGACACGCTACCGGCTTAGCTAAGGTATCGGATTAGTAAGATGAGAGGATGAAACAATAACGAACGATTATTCATCAGCAAACACATAGTGCAAGGCAAAGTAGATACCATTTTCAACGAGCTCAAATTATGACATCATAAATATTTTGAGGCCAAGCTTGAGCAGTTATTTAAAACTCAGCTCGGAGCTGAAAGAAATTCGAGTATTGGCAGTGTATTTCTTTTCTGTACCTTCTTCCTAATAAAACTAAATGTACTTCAAAAACAAAACAAAAAAGTGGCTGTGTTATCATCAAAGGGATGGGTTGGTATAATTTATTTTTTGAGTTGAGCTTTAAAATCATTCATATATTTTGGTTTTACTTGAATCAAAGACTTTCTGAAAGTCTTTGTGAGAATTCAATTTGTGGTTGACTCCTTCAGATATTAAAATACTCCAAGGATTCCAAAAAATATCAGGTTGTAATTTTTAAGAAATAACGTGTACACCATTTTTAATTTTTTAATTTTAAATATAAATTCACTTATTGATGGTTTAGTCTTTAACATAGTTATAGGACAAATTTAACAACCGGACCTCACAACATTAATTTACCTCTAAACTGTACGGATGAATGCTGTAATGAGTGTATTATAACAAAAATATTGTTAACATTAAGTTACTAATTTTATAATTTAAGAATTAATTCCCTGAGTAATCTGTGAGCTAGAGTGTTGATCGAGATTGAAGGTCATGCATAAAATAACAAAAATCAATAATGTTGTCGTATACACCTAATTGAAAGGACAAAATTAAACATCTATAGTTGTTTATCTATATTAATATAAAAAGAAGAGTTTGTCTGTCGCAAGTGTTGCACAATATCTACCATGCGTAGAGGGTATGAAATTTTAAAAATTGGTATCCCCTGTGACCTAACATGCATATCTGGAAGCAGGAATTTTAAAATTTGGATTTGATTTTTTTTTTATTAATTAATTATAAACTGGCTTGGAAGAAATTAAATTAAAGAGATTTTTTTTTTCTATCTGTTTGAAACATATAAAAGCATTGCCAAGGGTAACCATACAATGCATTGTGTGGTAACCCCTCTGGCAACGCCAGGTATTTCTGCTATTTACAAATAAATTATAATATTCGTGTCAAGAAAGGAATGAATATGTTACTATTGTAGGGCACACCCCATTTGGGGGTGGGTGCATACTATAGAATTCATTTATTTATAAATGGTTATCACGTCGCATTGGGCGCTAACTTAAAATTTGATACATATTCAATAGACAAGGAAGGGGTTGTCCATAAACTAAGTTTGCATATCTGGAAGGGGAAGGTAGTGCTTGGCGTGGCTAAGCACACCGAGGGGGACTCTGATGATGGGTGATGTCACATTACAATTAAGCTTATCGGGCAGTGGTCTATGTTAATAAAACTGATCGCACACAACGATCAACTCATCGACTTTAATTGTTGAACTTATCAAACACGTTTACTCTATACTATTCAAATAAGAGGAAAGGGGGATATTGTTACATAATATTAGAAGGGGGTTCACAAAATTGGGACACTGGGAGTTCAAGAAATAAAAAAAATATTATGATGTATTTTATGGACAGTCTTAAAGGTGGTTTTGAAGGACAGGATACACACTTAGTGGAAAAAATGTAGAACGGCTTAAATAGTTTTTATGGCGTTTAGGTTGATCAAGCTATACTGGTCAACTTTGTGCTGGAGTTTGGCCACTATTTTTTAAATTTTTGCTGCACCCTCAAAAGTGGTCATGTGGTATAATCTGTCAGACTCACTAGTTTGATGGGGAAGTGGTGGTGAAAAAAATCTGCTTCATATTCTGGTAGAGGGGTGCCATCACACTGGTGCGGGTGCAATTCCTCTACGTTAACTACCTCAATCTTGTTCATTAAATTTTAAGCTTTCATAACCATAGCATAAAACATAACAATATAAAACAAAAAATTGTTTTAAAAAAAAATGTGTCTGATTGTGTTTATTAGGGATGTGCGAGTTGGAATTTTTCACTTTTAGTTGTTTGATTGAAAACAAGTTTTTCAAGTTCAAGAAGTTCAATATTTATTCAAGAAATATTTCAAGTTGAATTTCTGTAATAGATCCATACATAAACCATAAATAAGTACAAACATATTTTTTTTTTTACTTTTTTTTGTGAATTTTTGAATAAATTTGATACAATTGTAGAATTAAAAAAAAAAATTAGACAAAAGGAAATATTTGTTTTGAAATTATATCTTAAAATTGAATAGAATTAATTTAACTAGGAATTTTTCAGAAAAAAAAAAATCGAAAATTCCAAGTACTCAAGTACTAATAAAACTCTACTCGAACTCAAATTTTCGACTACACTTGCACACTCCTAGTGTTTATGCTAAAAGGTAGCAAGCCTACCCTGACTGGTTCCACTATGGCCCAGCTTATTAATTAGAGCCATAATAAAATCAGTCAAGGTAAGACTGCTATTTATTTGATTATATTAACCTTAATTTGAAGCCTCCTATCGTCTCGACTGAATCCGATCATTGGGGCTTATTTTTTTTCCTTTCCTCGAAACATATCCACTAATCACTGTTAAAAAGTCTTTATTTTGTGTTACTAACAAAAAACTTAATCGACACTCATTGCATATGTAAATTAAAGTTAAACATGATTGAGGGAATAAGAAATGTTGTATTGGTATGATAAAAAAAACAACATGATATATACATCACCAATTACATAAAAGCATTTATTCCAGCGGCCTGACACCATTTTGCATCCACACTCCTTCGAGATACAAGCCAACTGATGCGGCTTGCCAGCTCAACAATTCCTAATCTTTGGAAGAAAATAAAAAGAGAGAATATTAATAGAAGTTGAAAATTATATTTAAAAGAGTATTGAGTTGACATTTTTTTTTATATAAAATGGTTGCCCATTAATTAATGCCGGGATCACGATCGACTTTAAAGTTCATGTAACGTCACGTAACATAGCGTGCGATTATGATTCATGTAATTTATTTTAACAACTCGAATAAAAAACCGACACTGAATTTGGACTATTTGTAATCTAATTGATTAGACTAACTAATTAGACTGATTAGCCTTCAAGTACTTTCAATAGGTGTTTTGTTAGCACCACGTCTTATTAATTACTAGTTTAGGCTATACATATTTTGTACTAATGAGCTAGGGATTTAGAAAATTAAATTTATAACCCATATTTGCATGGAGAAAGGGTGGAAAAAACTTTTGATAAAACCACCCTCATTACACTCGACTGGGATTCAAACCTCGATCTCACCGTCATCAGCAGTTTAGTTTCTTGCGAGAATTACACCTTAAAACATGCGGCCACCAAAGCAGGTTACTTATAATAGGAATGTTTACTGTATATACATAATAAAGTATGATAAAAGACCATGACATTTTGTGTTGATGAAACACAAAACTACACCAAAGTAGGTGTCTACACTCTATAAACAAACAAGTGAAGTACTAAAGAGCAGTATCGACATTGCACATAATATTATTGGCTAACAGATACACATGGTACATGACACCTTACTTGAAGGTTGAACCCTAGACAACTTAGGTTAAGTGAACTTCACATCATCGTTAAATGCCTCTTGATTGCTTCTATTTAAGATCCCGGGAAAAGAACCTTTGCGCTACGTTATGTTAACTCTAGGTTGATTGTGGTCCTCGCATAAAACAAAGGAACTTTGAAAGGAAAGCGAATATATATGACTTAAATATATAATTGAGTGGTTTGTAAATACGCTGACATATTGTTACATAAAATGGAGCAATTTTTGTTTTCCCCTTTTTAAATAACTTTTCATGAGATGTGTAAATAACATTTTTATCACTTGGTGAGAATTATCATAACTGGATTATTTAAAAGCTTCATATTACAACTGGCTACCTAGTAACCTTGTTCTATTCTGTTACACTTTGTTATGTATATCTTAAATAATACAATTTATAAGCCATGAAAACTACCGTTAAATTTTTATGTAATCTTTCATATAAATTAGACGTGTGAAAATGCTAAGGAATTAAAGTTTTAGTAGTCATTCAAGCTTATACTTAACATTAATATTTTTGATTTTTATCTCAAAACTTTCAAGTTTAACAAATTTGAGTCTGGTTTCAGATAAAATTCCTTAACATTCGGTCCCTTAATCTTTAAAAAATGTTCTGTATAAAAAATATGGCTTGCAGAGTTAAAAATCTTTATCTGTCTGATCATATTGATTTGTTTATTGATGGATCTATTATGGAAACAACTACTTGAAAGTTGAAATACTCTTAGGTCCAAATATAGTTCTATATTACTCAAACTTGTTTTCATTTACACTCGACTCGAAATTAAAATTGCCTACTCGCCGTAGAAAATATAACTTCAAGTTGCCTCTCGAGTATCCGAGCTAATAAAAAAATTATTTGTTGCAGGAATATTTGAAAAAAAAAAAAAACTTGAATATTACAATTTGATATTAAATTTAATTTCTGGATCATATTACAAATTAACATTTCGCTAAGAAAAAATAACTTAGTTAAAAAGTTAAAAAAAAATATTCAGATCAAAATAATTTGTGAACAACGTCAACCGCGACTTAAAATTTTGAGTTATTGCATGGATAGTCTTNATTTAAAAAAAAAAAAAAAAAAACTTTCGGGACACACTTGTTAAAATTTTGTATTGGTGTTGTTTTTTTTTAATACTATAATATATGTGTACAGGTCAAAACTTGAAATATAATAATCATTCGATTAATAATAATAATAATAAAAATAAAAACAATACTCATTTACATTTATTTTTAAAGTTTTTTAACTTTTTTAACATTTTAATTCCATTTTTGACATATTTACGGAATAAATAAAGTGTACATTGTTGCAGGCTTGTTAATAATTGATATTAACAGAAAACATATATTTTCTATTTCTAAAAGCTTTTGTTATATATTTTTTTTCTTTCATTCCAAGACACTTTAAGTTTGCTGTGTAGTGTGTTAATTTCAATTTATGACTCAGAATAAGTGCCTAATGACTACTTACTCATAAGTCTATGGAAACAGATGGGAGTGATAGAGAATTGGAGCCTATCTTGAGATATTAGATGGATTGAAGCTCGTTGGATAAGAATTATTTTCACTCTTCAATCACTTTGTTGTAAATAAATAAAGCAGGCATGCCAAACTTGGTCGAACAAAATGGCCACATTGAAAATACTGAGGGGGCGGGGGGCAGCATTTCAGAAAGTTAATTATTGTCATCATCTTAAAGGGGGGGGGGTAACTATAATTTAAACTCCTTTATAATTATTACAAAAATAAATGTATCGAATTAAACATTTAAAGGAGGATAAAAGGGCAAGGCCTACACATTTACCAAAAAAATTGTAGTCCTCAAAGTTTGCGATTAAAAACACAACATAACCATTTTTTATTTTTTTTGTTTTGTTGTGTTTTAATGTTGAAATTAGAGGCTTACAGCTTTCTTGACATTGAATGTAAAAAAGACTAAGAAAGTGGAGTCCATGGGAATTAAGTTTGTGAGCAGCTTGTTAGCTGTCACGAGGATTAGGAATCAAATTATTGGTGGTTCAGTACCAATCATAATTATAGGATGAAATTAACAACCTGGGCCCAGAACAGTAATGTAACACTTAACTGACTGTATGTATGAATGTTAAAATGAATGGATTATAAAAAATAATATTCACATTTACTTACGCGCTTCAGTGGCCGCGTGGTCTAACACTCTACTCTCGCGGTAGACTAGGCTGCCGAGGAGGAGAGATTGAGGTTCGAATCTCTGTCTGGTTTAGTGAGAATGGTTTTTTCCACTCTTCACACAAATGCAGGTACATTTCCTATAAATATAACCTTCCTAATCCCTAAAACCATAAGCGTATAATCAGAACGAGTAGTAAGATGCGGCGTGAAAAAAAAACATTTACTTTTTGTATTATCTATTATTCTATTATATTTTCTCTTTAAGTTCATAATTTTTTCAAAGATTTAGATTCGGATTTTAGATTCAGGATTTAAAGTTAAATTGGTGATTCGGATTTGTAAAATGGTGTATTCTATCTAACTCAAGACGGGAATTAACGTCTCTCTTCACAATACATCTAATTGAACCAAGCTTTTGTAAATTGAGGAGTGGTGTGATAAGGAAACATCGCTCTTCAATCGTTCTGTGTGAACAATAGAGTAAATAAAGATCGAAGAATGTTTGGAAGACCTCGTATTTTCTCTTCAAGTCTCCAGAGTTGCTCCTTTTTCCATCGCACTGTTCTCGTGGATATTTTCTCTAGACTTTTTTTCTTATTTTTCTTGTGCTTTGCAGTAAACGTGGCTGGCCCACATAAAAAATACCGGCATGGGACAACCTAATTCATCAAAAATACCAAATAATATAATGTTTATTTTATTAATTGAACTTTGTGTAATATAGCAAGTTTGGTTATTGAGCATGTTAGAAAAACTAACAAGCGATACACTGGTAATATTGTAAAGTAACAAAATGTTGATAACAATGCTCCAATTGTGTATGGTAATGAGTGTGTGTATATATATACATGTGTGTGTTCCTAAGTTTATCATGTATACATTGAGTTTAACAGACAATTTTTTTTTATTTTGTGGTATTATTTACAAATGAAGGGCACAGTATTTAAAAAAACCCAAATGATTTACAATGATAATTTTTTTGAATCGGATAGGTTGGTCGACTTACGTGGAGATAAGTCTGTCCAGTTTTTTTTTTTTCTTCATATTTTTGTTTTACTTCTTACCCCCACAACTAACGTGTAGCTTAGTTAGATAATTCAGCTCAAATTAAGCACCGGTTTGCAGTGTGGTAATCTGAAATCTTTTTTAGAAAACCGAAATATTTTTAAAAAATACAATAAAATTGAAAAATAACTAATTTAAAATGGAAAAATTATCTCCCTGATACTCGATTTTCAAGTGAAGACTCATAAAACCGCATTTCGATGTAATTTCTAGTACAAGCTTAAATGAGTATCAAATATCCAAGATTTGGATATGGATATTAAGGGAGTGGGGGGTTGTAGACGACACTAAAACGTAAATATTTTTACAGTTTTTATAGCATTACTTTTTTTTTCGTCAAAAGAAATAAAATACTGCTCCAATAGAAACATAGAGTTTAGTTTTCTTTCCATGATGTTATCAACAGTTGTTGAATATTTCTTAAATGCGTCCTGGAATTTAATGACAACTTTTTCTCTTCACTTAAAAGGTTTCTCATCTAATACCGCTATGCTCATGACAGATATTCAACAACTGTTGATATCACCATTTGTTTTGTACTGAAGCAATATTTTATTTATTTTGACAAAAAAAAAAGTTTTGCTTTAAAACTGCATAAACACTAACATTTAGTCGCATTCCCTGCATCTCCGCCTTAAGAATTACGGATTAAAACAGATTTAAGTTCCCGAAAAAATGTATATTATTTATACCTATAAAATAACACTAATAATATAGTAAAGTTTGGCTGCAAGAAAAATTGTTTTAATTTTACTAAAAGTTTTTCCTACAGCAATCCTATTGTGTTTTCATTTTATCCTTAAAGGTAGTTGTCATCCCTTGACAAATTACGCTATGGCCCTATCTCGTAAGCTACACCATAGTGGAAACGTGAAAGGTATACTTGTTACCGTACATGGGAACTGAGTGTACATAGAGAGCGGCTGGTAGGTGGTGTGATGACGTTGGGAGATACAGATATGTCGAGTCTAGAGGGGGGGGGGGGGGGGG
>CABFWB010002739.1:76821-97875 GCA_902151455.1 Timema bartmani | reverse complement strand
TGCGTATAACCCAAACGGGTAGTAAGACGCGATGCTAATAATAATAATAATAATAATAATAATAATAATAATAATAATAAATCAAAATCTCAAGTTCAAATTTTTTGACGATGTAAGATAGCAATAAAGTAAAAATGTAAGATTGAGATTCTGGACGAAATACATGAATCAGATAGTGGTAGATGTTGGCAAAGACCAATGATAAATATGTAAAAGACTTGTATCAGGAGAGGCAGAATAATTAGGGAACTGCAGCAAACCAATCGAAAGATTGATGATAAATTATGATACTATACATGTGAAAATAAAACACAATACTTGCTTATGATTGTTCATGTAAGAAGTATTCTTTACTTCGTTATACTCAAGGCAGAAAGTTGATATTTTGGTAGCAGGCAATGTAATGAAGATTAATCTGTTATATGCAGAATTTGTATGTCTGTCATGAGTCTTGCTTGATATCTACTGCAAGAAGAGGACTAAAATTTAAATATTAGTAGACCCTGTGCACGAACATGTGTAACCATTCGAAACCAGAATATTGATTACATTTTTAAAAATTAGTAAAAAACCTAAAGCAGTAAAATTAGGATATTTATTTTTTAATTTTGTTTGAAGCAAAGTATTGCCCGGGGTACCCATGAAATGTATTGCGCTGTTACCCCGGTCAACGCCGACAACCTCTGCTAGTTACATAAAGGTAAAACTCTCATCGAGGCGCTCAGGCATCATCAGCCTTGTGTTCAGTCCATTTTGTCGATAACAGAGTAGTTGGGGTTAAAATCCCAGTCAGGTGTACTGTGGGTGGTTTGTTTTCCTAAATGATTTTACTCTCTCCATTGACGCAAATGGGGGTACATTCTATATAAAGCGGAGCACAAAATATTTTTATCTCCATCAAATGGCATCCGCAGAAGGGTAGGTAGAATATTATCAACCTTTAATGTGTGCAAAGTTTCGAAATAACAAATTCAAATTAGAAGGTCAGATCTCCTTCGATTTGACTTCTACACCCACAATAACCTTCACACCTTTGAAACATTTCAAAGGAAGAAGAAAACTTCAATATACTATCAACAGATATGAAATATATTGTGAACAGAAATATATAGCTAAATATTACATATTTCAACACATAATCATTTTTTTAAAAAAAGCTACTAAACCGTATTTTAACACAGACTAGTGATTAAAACAAATTATACACAGAGTTGTTGCACGAAATATATTTTGGAGGGCGTTAGACAATGATTTTCTCAACTCTAGGCTTTTTGAAATTATAAAAGTTCCCAGGTGACAAGGGCAACGTTGAGAACACCGGGGATTCTGAGGGTTTGAAACTCCTTCCAGTTAATAGGGAGGCCAGGGGCTTCTCCCCCGTTAAGAATGTGAAATTTGAGGCGATAATGGGTCTTTGAATCGAGGATTTACGCAACTTTATTCCTAAAGTTATTTGTTATTGATAGATATTTCAAGTTACAAGTGTTAATTGTTTTGACGTTCACCATCTTTACGTGTAGGTAAAATTAACAATTTTTGGCTCATAAAAACTCCAGGCTTTATCAAGTGAACAACTTAAAACATTAAGGCTACTAATGTCTAGTAGTAGTAGAATTAGTAGTAGTAGTAGTAATAAACTTAAAACTAGTACGCAATGACAACGGCGCTACAAGCCAACTGAATTACAAATCTTTCTATACAATCTATTAATGAAGGTCTCTCCTATCAATGTTTGATGAGTTATAGATTTTATATTTTATTTAGCACTGTGTCTTACTACCTGTTCAGGTTATACGCATATTTACTAATTACGTTTATGAGTTAGGGGTGAGAAAGGTTGAATTTAGCGGAAGTTTATCTGCATTTGTTTGGAGGGTGATTGGAAAACCATTTAGAAAAAACACTCTCAGTACACTTGACTGGGATTCGAACACCAATCTCCCAGTCATCGGAAGCCTAGTCTATTGCGAGAGTGATGCCTTAGATCTTGTGGCCACCGAATAAGTTAGGCCTAGTTATGGAGTTGAGAACTTTTAAAGAGTAGGGATCAACAGTTGAGAAATTTGTATTCTTTTTCGGTACACATTTGCGGTAAAGAACTTTCATAATCGAAAGTACTGTGGTACAGAATAATAACTATATAATTTCCCAAATTAAGATATCAATCAGAGATCTTAGCTCAGTCGGTAGCGTGTCTGTCTATTGAGTTAAGGGTCCCGAGTTTAATCTCCGACATGGCCGAAAAAATTATCATTGGTTAAATGGGGGTGTACCCTTTCACAGTGAAAAATAAACGGTCGGGGACTGGATGTTGTGCCTGTCCCAGTCTTTAAGTTATATTATAAGGCATATGAAGCTACGACAGGCCTAGCTAGCCGGTAGTGGAAAATATATGGCTTGAATAAAAAACTGATCCAGACCACGGGCTGGAAACAATAATGATATAAAATATGAAGATCAAGACTCTCCACAAAATTCCCAGCTTTCAAGTTTTTTCCCCCAACATTGGGGGGAATGGGATGGGGGATGTGGCGGGTGACCCCCCCCCCCTGGTCCCCTCCAAGCACGACACCTCTTATACATATAACGTGAGGATGAATAAATTAAAATATACCTCAACACGAAATAATATAGTGTTCTTTGCTATATCTTTAAAACTTTATCTTTACATAGATGAACTTAATGGAAAATTAAATAAATTGAAAATAGTGTTTGTGACAACAACAAAAACCTTATACTCTATTTGACATCGGCTTCAACTTTTCTTCGAATGTTTCAAGCTTATCTTTGACTTAACTTCACATTTAAAAAGTGACCTTCACACACCCCTTTAAAAAAAACCATTCTTTTTTACTAGTGTGTGAATTTTTGCACCACCCAAGTCTCTAGTTTCGGTAAACTCGTGAATCAAGCTTCAACCCGTAAATCGGCGTGGCTCTACATTAACACAAGCCACAGTAGCATTAAGTAGATATAACCATCACAATTTGGAGGGTGGACGTGAGTAATTATAAAGATAAGGTTGCCCTTCTCTACTATACGGAACGGGTGTGACGACATTGTACGGCGGCATCCAATTATATTTCACACGCTAGTAGTTGTCCGCCGCTCTCAGTTCGAGGTACAAATACGAGGGGTGGACATCTTTTGACATGGAATGAACGATGTGTGGTTACATGGCAATACAACGATCACAAAATATATTTTTTAAACACAGCAGAAAACACTTGATAGTTTTTTTTAAATCCTAATAATACGTAGTCATATATATATTTTCACGTAAGATTTTTTTGTACTATTTAATTTCAAAATATATTAAAAATAATTTTTAAACTTACAAACATTTAGCATATGTACTCAAGGAAACTTGAAAATGTGAGGCAGGCAATTTTTTTTTTAAACTTATACATTTCATAATATAATCACGCAATCTCAGGTGTAGGGCTAGAAATATTATGTATAGCTTCACACCTGAGATTACGTGACAACTACCAAGAGTATCTCCAAAACCAAGAAAAATAGTAAGATGAAACTTGGAATAAGTCTGCGTAATCAAAGAAACTTAAGTGTGCTTCTATTATTATTATTTCTTTTGACATTATAATAAAATATAAAAACCGGTAAAGGACGATAACTCTTAAAATTACATATATAGTAATATAAAATAAAGTAAAATTGATTTGTGTGGGGTTCAAACTAGATTTGGTGGGCGCCACTCATAGGTATTACACTTAGAAGAAAAAATCTTTTCCTTGGCTAATTCTGAGGTAGCACAATGACTCTAAAAACTTGAGACCACTAGGTGTGCTCGGGAAAAGTTTCTGGACAATGTTGTATAATTAAAAAAAAAAAAATGATACTCCTTACAACAATGGTATGATTGGAATCCCTACAAGAGCTGGAGAAAATACATGAAATACAACATGAGACAATATAAATAAAATCAATCAATAAGTGAATTGTACTAGGTGAAACTATACAATAAAAAACCCTACAATCATTGCAACTTTCTTTTGGGTACTATCATTATGTCGAATAATTCTACATCACAATCCTAAATATGGACGTCCGGGTGAATACATTACTAAGATTACAATTGAGAAAATGATAATAATAATAATTATATGTATCTTTCCAGTGCCGCCGCGTGTGAAGTCAGCGCCCGGTGCAGCCATACCCACCACTCTCACCATCTCGTATTTACACCTAATTCTAAGGGTTATTGTTATGGAGAAAATAACAAGCGGTGCAACCTTTATTGTGCAGAGTGTCACCAATAAAAAAATACTTTTTAGATCATCCAAAGGTTATCCTTCGCACTTTTTAATTATGTTTTTAGCTCAAATAGTCATAATTAATTCATAGCACATACCTGTCACCTGACACCATGGCTGATAGGCCCAGCCCAGGAGTACATCTCAATTTTTTATTATTGAATAGCAGGGTCAAATAAATATATTTGAGTATAAATACGGTATTTTATTCACACAATTTGAAAAATCAAAAGTAACATATCATAAATTGTTGTTGTATTTGTGAAATGTTCAGAATATTACTACGTAGTCATTCACTATTCCTATGATAAATCATAATTAATACAATAAAAATAAGTATTGATTTGTAGTCTAAATGTTTGTCTGTTCACCGTTTCAGCCAATTTATTAGAAGATAGTGGATAGTGGAGAGAAGGGAAAGGTTCATCACGAGGCCTGTGACTCACGGGCTCTGAGCTGAACGAATTCCTGTCGTGGTGGTGCCACCGGTTTACAACGGTTGCTCTATTCACTTTACCGATTTAATTACACTGATGTTTTATAGCACAGCCCATTATACAATTTTATGTTCAATGTTTACAAGCTGTATTTTAAAAATTTGGCAACATTATCCCTTGGAATCTGATCTAATGTCCTTATAATATATTCGTATGAGGGGCGCCTAACGGCACCCTCTTGTTCACGGCGCCCGTGATGATCGCCCCGCTCGCAACCCCGCCCCCCCCCCTTGCGGTGGCCCTGTGTCTTTCATCCATGTGTCATATACAGTATATAATACAGAAGAATTAAATTCAAAGTTTCAATTTATTATTTTTAAGGCCATATGGGTCTAAAGATAAATATTGTTTGAACAGTGTAGAATAACTTACAATGCTTAGGTGACTTATGCTCTTTAAGTAAAATATGGATTGTCTGGAGAGTATTAAAATACTCGTCTATGATAAATTTAAATAAAAATATAAATTACCATAAAAAGTAAACAATTCTCAATATTTTTGGTGAGGACGAACACATGTTTCATCCTGAAAGTTTTCAGACGCTCAGAAGAAGTCTTCGATATTTATTTAAAACTCTATTCCAGAACAATTCAAAACTTTGTTCCATTAATCTAGTCCAAGGGGTAACAATGGTCAACAAATTTGACCTAAACTCAAAATAACTTTGACGGGATTAAATTGTAATGTAAAGGTCAGAAAATATAACTACTAATAGATATTAAAAATTTAAAATAATTTTGAAATTCTATTGCATTACTACTGTCAAACTCAATACCTCAGATAACTAAAATAGTAGTGTTTTCATTTTACTACTAAGATCTGGAAAATAAGAGGGGAGCGGATGCTAGAATCTAAAAAATTAATACAAGAAACACTTCTAGGTGTAGTAAAAAATTGAAATATTTACAATTATGTATAAATAACACCCCAAATAATCATAAAATAATGAAAAATTGAAAATTGGATCCAAGAAATAGAGGGCTCGATATTTCACAAACTATTAAAAACATTTTTTCTGTAGTAGAAAATTTAAATTGTCAGGGCCAGGCCCAATAAAAAATTTTCCAAGAAATTTTATTATAATTATTTATTTCTTTTTCTTTTATAAAATATTTTGGAAAAAACATAAAGTGGAGCACCATTCTCTACACGCAGTGAATTATTGGATTCGTTATACAGAATTCCAGTCAAGATTATTCATTCCTAGATCCAAACGTCGTGCGAGTATTGCACCAGCGCTCTAGTGACTTAATCTAGAAGCTGAATAAGGCCAAGTCTGACCGGCCTTCTCAGGGAAGGCACGCCCAGTGTGAGATGACTCTCAACTTCAATGCACCCTAACATTCTACTTTGAGATTTAACAGTACTGAATGGGTCAGTCCCAGCGGACCCGCTCTACCATAAAGGTGGTCTATACTTTGTTTTTTTGTTCATGTATCTGTGTTTTAGTATGTGTTGAGACACATTAAATAAGGTGGCGAGTGAAAATGATTAAATAAAATGAATAAAGTAAATTATTTATGAAAAAAAAAACCTCTGTCTTCTTCATTAAAACGGCAAGAAAAACTTGAAGGAAATGGTTAAGAGCACATAAGCCTAATGACTTTACATTAATGCATTAATAACTTTTTCTAGTACTTGGTTTGGTTAAAAAAAATAAAAAAATGGTGGTTAACTGTGAGTAGAATGTAGAGATCTTAAACATTCAAGTGATTGAGTTAAAAAACACGAGGAATGTGCAATACATTTGGAAAATGTATTTAAGTTTAAAACATTTGGAACCGTAGATGTTGCATCACAGAGAGATTCCACGGTCAAAATTTCAGTCCAAAAAACAAAGAAAACGTGTAAAAAAAAGGCATAAACTAAGCAGAGTAATAGAATGCTTAAAATACTGTAGTACTCATGAACTGGCACTCAGAGGCCACAGTGAAAAATCAAGAATTGGTGATTTTCAATTCTAGTGATTTTTAAAAATTAGGAAAACTGAGATGAATTTAATTAAATATGTTAACAAATAACGAGAAAAAATAACTACCGGTTAGTTTTGACCCGCCCCCAACAAAAAATGTAAACTATGTAGGTAATTTAAGGGGCCAATCTGTCTCTTTAACGGCATATTATTTCATTTACTCTTTGCTCTTTGTTGAACTATGATGCTCTATTTTCCCCATTTGTTTTGTAGCAATGTATATCATTTATTTTTTCGTGTCTTATTATCACTTTTAGGCAAATATTGCATTTTTTACGGATTGTGTTCGTTTTTACTCTCAGCTGATTAATGTTCCGTTCCAAAGATGGTTTCTAAAATGTATTGGTTGACATATTTGGTTTTGGATTGCCATGATTATCTATTGTAAACGAAGAGATTATATAATGAGTGCTGACTGCAGTCGGATGTTGAACATCCTAGATCGATATAGTTTTGATACTTGTTTGTCCACATGAATTATTCAACACTCCTAAAGAAACACCATAAAAATCATCTAAAAATTGTAGTTCCGTAAGGTTTTAAAAATCAATAAAGTTCTCCATAAAAGGCCAAAAATCCTAAATTTAACATGGTGGATTCAAAATAACGGAATGAATTAGGCCATAAACGTTGAAAATTAATAAATCCTTTCATAAGCTGTAAACTATTACTATGTAACATTCATTTGTTTTAAAATTTTCACGACCAATTATTTATGCTGTGTCACTCTTCTTTGTTTTTTTTACTAGCACCAAAAGGCAAGAGTTTACCTATTGTTTATAAAGAAATTTTAATTTTAGCTACAAAATAATTTTCATCTTTTAACACATGTTCAGATTAAATCTTTATTTTAACATTGTGTTTTAGTCAGCTTACTTTTCTCGTTTCGTAACATAATTTAAACCAATAAAGGATTAACATTTAAACATAATATAAGATTTGGTTACTTTTACCTCTGTTTAATTTTATATACTAAAAATAACAAAGCTAATTTTTAGATTCCCCGTACAAAAACGAGTACATCAGATAGCTAGTAATAAAATGAAGGTATTGTATTGTAATAAATTATGGTCATTTTAAATATATGTTTCAGATTCTCGCTTCATATGTTTGCCATGAACGTAATGGTTCGTGTAGTTACGAAAAGACTATTACTAAGTTGTAGCATCAGTAATACGCGCGCGGGGATATAGGGATGATAACATTTGATGGCCGTGCCATCTTCAGACTTTGATATATGGAGAGGAAATGCCATCTTGGTGTCGTGCCATTATAACAGTTTTATATGTGGAGGGGCAATGTCATCCGCTGGTCAAGCCCCATTCAAACTTTCATATGTGGAGTGATAATGTCATCTGGTGGTCATATCACCTTCAGACTTTGATATGGAGGGATAATTCCATCTGGTGGTTATGTCACCTTCACACTGTAATATGGAGGGATAATTCCATCTGGTGGTTATATCACCTTCAGACTTTAATGTGAAGGGATAGTGCCATCTGGTGGTCATGTCACCTTCACACTTTAATGTGAAGGGATAGTGCCATCTGGGGGTCATATCACCTTCACACTTTAATGTGAAGGGATAATGCCATCTGGTGGTCATGTCACCTTCACACTGTAATATGGAGGGATAGTTCCATCTGGCGATCATATCACCTTCAGACTTTAATATGGAGGGATAATTTCATATGGGGGTCATATCACCTTCAGACTTTAATGTGAAGGGATAGTGCCATCTGGTGGTCATGTCACCTTTACACTTTGATATGGAGGATAACGCCATCTGGTGGTTATGTCACCTTCACACTGTAATATGGAGGGATCATTCCATATGGGGGTCATATCACCTTCAGACTTTAATGTGAATCTGGTTGGTCATGTCACCTTCACACTTTAATGTGAAGGGATAGTGCCATCTGGTGGTCATGTCACCTTTACACTTTGATATGGAGGATAACGCCATCTGGATGTTATGCCACATTCAGGCTTTTATCTATACAAGGTTTATTCCATCTTAGAGTCGTGCCACCTACAGACTCTGTATATGTAAAGGAATAGCACCATAATGATTGTTGTTCAAACTTTGGGTTTCACTAAAAGAGGATAGGATTAGAAAGGCAGGGCTTAAATGTTCAATCACCTGGAAGGAGAGCGTTAAGTCACAGAGTGTGGAAATAATGCTCCCAGTGCATCCAGTCGTGCATCGAACTTTGATTTTTTGGGTCAGATTTATGAACGCAAGCATAACACATTTAGGCCTACATATCATATGGACGCGGTGTTCTATAAATTCGAGCAGCTAAGTTAATTTTGACCCTACATATTACTGTAATTTAATTACGTCTCAGACAAAAACTCATTTATTTGGGAAATGTAATTACGTCGCACGACATGCTCATTACGTTTATATTTAAACCCCCAACTGAACCATAAAGAAACACCTTGCTTGGTTATCAACGCGGAGGAAAGCTTGGAGGAAGGTCATTAAGTGCAGCTATGATTAAGCTCTCAGCAAGAGTTTGAGCTTAATTAGTGTTTGGAGAGCTCCAACCGAGCTATGACGTCACACTGTTTCTTTCGGGGGACTTGGCGAAGAATTGTATAGAAAAGGTGGTGGTTATATTTTGTGAACTGGTAGCAACCTAGGCTCACTCTTTCTAATGAAATTACAAACAGAGTTTGTCAGTGAACAAAATTATTGTTTTCATATAAATTAAACTTAATATAGTTTCGCTTTTCCATTATTATATTTGTTTTACTCTTTTTAATAAAGTTATATAGAAAGTCCTGTGACAATGATTAAAAATCTAATTTTCAAATTTTACTGACACTTTTCTTAGCACCCGATTAAAGTAAAATTACACGATATCTAGGTCCATGTGCGTCTGTCTTCTATAATCCTTAAATGGTTTTTCGCAACAGTTTTTATATTCTGTAACCATAAATGTTCATTATCATAAGGTGCCTAATTTATATGAATTTAAAATATAAACAATTAAGTTTACCTTAGCCGAAGACGATTGAAATACAAAACGACCATTTTCTAGAAAATAGCTGTGGAAAATTTTGTTAGTTTTTTTTATATATTTAATGTGGGTAAAATCCTAAATTCTACTTCATGAACCCTGTACACCCTTGCTTTGACTTCCAGGAATATTCAATTTTGCCAATCCACGTAAATATATTTAACATGGATTGGAACCCCCAACGGTGTCCGCATTATCTAAACCGTCTTTCTCGTAATAAACTGGACTACTGATGACGGGGATATCGGGGTTTGAGTCCTAATCAAGTGTACTGAGGATGGGTTTTCCTTAATATTTTATATTTTCCTTCCCGAAAATGCGAGTAAACTTCTTCAAAATTTAACCTTTTTATCCTTAACATATTATAGTAGTTAGTACATATACGTATAGCTCAAACGGGTAGTAATACACGGTGCAAAAAAAAAGGATAATAGTTTGGCAAAGATTTTACCTATAGTGGTAATCAATAGATTTAGTTTCAAAATGACACCTGGACAGATAAATAGGACCCCAGATCCTTGTTTTATTGGGGCGATGACCTACCACTGAGTTATCCAAGATTATTCCCAGTACATAGTCATTGATCACTCTTATCTTAAGGCCGAGTCTGTTATGGATGAGTGATAAATACAACTACCGGCTATGAGCAATGAATGGCCCTGAATTTAGTTTCTATCCACCCCGTCTGCCTACCCAATGATGATGTTTACTGCATACTCTTTACGTTTCACGTTTTTCAACCTTTTTGTGTTTGCGGCACACTTTAGACACATTTAAGGGGATAAAAGACCATGGCTCATTTTGTGGGTATGCTAATCCTGCGCCGCATACCCAGGATTATATGGACTAGTTTTTAGTTCACTGTTTTCTGTGTAAACTGTGTAAATATTAATGTTTAAATTGTGAATATATATATAAACATGTATAATGTATCTATAGATTATTATTTGAAAACTAATATTTGTTCATAATTCAAAAATATAGTGTTTAAATAATTCTTCCTCTAAAGAATAAACATATATACCAGCTTCTGAAGCCCAGGACCTTCTTCTTGAAAGCAGCAGGTCAAGCTAGAGAAGTTATAATGACCTTGACCAATGTGTATCTGGGGTTGCAACACTTCACTTTTCCCCTCGCCTACAAAGATTGAAAGGAAATAATATACATTGTTGCAAAAACTTTCCACCAACTAACACAAGTTAAATACTATAAACTGTTACAGAAACATTGAGAAAAGAGGAACATCTCTGGCCACCAAAGAGCATAAGAAGCAATTTCATATTTCAAAGTGATCATAAAAAAAGTTCGCTTATAGCTAATAAATTATTGTTTTTATAAAGATATATATTCTAAATTAAAATATTTCTATTTTTTATTTCGTATCTCAAATAGTTGCGGAGAAATTATAAAAACTGGAAATTTATTTTAATGTAAACCCTTAAAGTTATTTTCATGGGAAAGTGGAAATCACCTTTGTGCTTTTAATGTTAAACAGTGCCTCGATACAAAATTTAATTAAAATTGTTACAGCAGATTTCTAGAATTTTTTCTCTCTTTTTGGCCTTCAGAAAACTACCCTTAAATTTAGGGTTATATATCTATTTCCAAAAATTCCATTAGGGAACCTTATATAAACCCTAGATAACAAGTTTTAACATTATCGGCCAATTGGTTTAGTCTCTATGCGGAGATGCGAACAGACAGACAGACAGGCAGACGGCATTGCGAAAACCTCTCTTTCGGTTTCAAGGGGTCATGAAACGTCGACATTTATCAAAATCTCGTGTTTAATTATTTTTTTACGGTCATAATACTTTTTTCTCTGATGGGTCGAGAGAGTGTAAAATGAGGAATTAAAAAAAAAAGTTTTATTAATAACATTAAATGAAGGCATTGGAGTGTACATTATTAATGTGTTTTTATTCTTAAAGTAACAGTAAGATATTAAACTTTGTTAAGTATGATTCAAACTGTAATAGTGATTTTATGATAATAGTATTTTATAGTAATTAGTATCTTAATGTGAGACTTGAGCCTATTTTATTTTTTAATGTTAGTATTACGACGTATAAACCACATGGTGACGGTGACCTGGCGGTCTAGGGGTAAGGTGTCAGACTTCTTGATGGAGGTCTGGGGTTCAATCCTAGATCCCAGCACAGATGTATCTGATTGCAAAACCCTTCCTTCACCTCTAACAAGACGTGTATTAATCACAGCTTGTGAATGTGAGGAATGCCAGGCCTCCACCGTGGTTCGGATTCCACGTTAAACTGTAGGTCCTCCATTTCATCTCACAATCACCCTACCATTACACATTAGCGTAAATACGTATAACCCGAACGGGTAGTAAGAAGCGGTGCTAATAATAACAATAATAATAATAATAATAATAATAATAATAACAACACATGGTGACTCTAATTTCATGTTCAGTTCATGAAGTTTTCCTTCTTTTTTCTTTGATGTTCGCAAGAGTTGGAAATATTAATATGCAGGAATTCGGCGTTTACACATTGATAAACATTTAGTAGTAAACTTTTTTTTAGCTTCTTGTTTTATTACACTTTCGAATTATACGCTAACACTTAATTGTGTGTGGCCGTTGCACACAGGTTGAGAACCACTAATTTAAACGCACCCTATCCCTTCAACATATTCATAGTCGGATTTGTCTAAGGTAAGACCTCATTTAAATTCTAGTTCGTGTGTAGGGTGGCAGTGAGCCGCGAGAGGGAAGATTACCAAAGCAGAGCGAATTCATTTGGAAAATATGCTTTTTTTTTAAAAAAAAAAAAGAAAAAGAAAAAACTTACCTCCACAAGGTGGGTTGCAATGGTTAAAAAAAAAATTTGAGAGAGTGGGAAAGATTGCGAAGAAGTGAGCAATGGATATAAAACGTGACCGGCATTTTTGGAGCCAATGTACACAGGTTCACCCAACAACGTATTTTACGAATGTATACATACAATCTCTTGAAGAAATAAGTTACAGTACAAAAAAAAAAAAAGGCATTATAGAATTAATTTTTTTCGCAGATTTTATTTCTATCCATTTTACCTTATTCATAGCGTCAGGAAACTATGTGTAACATTTTAATGAGCTACTAGCCAACAGCACCATGACTAGAAAATATATATCTTCTATCGAGATCTGAACAAGAATCCCACGTCTAGATCTTCAGAATAAATAACCTATTTTTTTAAACGTCACTGCCACCTAGATGTACACATTTCAAAATATATAATGTTCACAATCAAATACAATAAATGTGACTATGTGATTTCCTTTGCGTACTCTGCATCCTCATATTTAGGTATGATGGTAAAACTGTTTTACTATCATAAATTAAATTTGAGGCAGGAGGCAGGAACAAGATAGGGCATAAGCCCTGCCTAGCACTTAACAACAGAATAGTCACGTTATAAAGTCACTTCAATACCAATTATCTAATATTCATTTATTATTACTGCTTTGGAATTTATCGGCACTTATTTTATTCAAATAAACTATCTAGGCAAACAAATATTGGTAATACCAGTGGCAGATAACAATGCTATTTTAACACACTAGATTATGTGAAAATATTGATATTATTTAATATTTCACAAAAACACTTCCAAAGTGATGCCTTAGACCATGCGGCCACCAAAGCGGGTTTTGAAACGTTAAAGTGGACTTATAACATCTTTAGAATGTGTCATTTTCCGCCGTGTTATAAGAGTTGTTAAGAAGCTTACAAAAAGCGAAGGTGCGTTTATTATTAGTTCTTCCTCCGTATATTTGCCGATGGAACTCCGCTTTCAGACTCGTAGCAGCTTTTCTGAGAAATAGACATGGCCTCCTAAAGTGGGGTGGGGGTAATGGTACCACCACTTCCCCAAACATCTCTTTTACATAATTAATAAGAAAGAACATAAGGGGAAAATCAACCCTTTTTTCAGTAAATTGTTTCTTAGCATCAGGTTGTTAAATTTGATAGCAAAAATTGATAAATGGATCAATAACAAGTCTAAATGACTTCATAGGCTTGTAAAACTTTAGAATTGATTGATTAAATTTGATGTATAATTATTTATTTAAGTGAAGTTCATATGATTCAATGATTGGGCGACACAAAAGAGATGACAATATGTGATGACGTACAAATCGTCTAAAACATTCGGTGTTAATTGTGATATTCATTTGACAAAATAAGAGTGTTAAAAATATCTTAAAATAATGTCACTTTTTAATTCAAAAATAAAACTTTGAAAATCTTGAGAATGTAGAGTAAAAATTAACAAAATAATTGATATACATAGTTAGATTGAATTATAAAAATAGATTCAATTCGAATAGTGGAGGGATATTTTTTATATAATTGTCTAGTAAATACTTTTGTTCTCTTGAAAATTATGTTATGAAAAATGAGTATGTAAATAATTGTCATTAAATAAAATAAAACGGTTAAAAAAATAGAGATGTCACTTGAATGATTTATTCTTTTTTATCCGAGTCGAATTACCTTTCTCCTTGCTCATAGTTTGGCAATGAACCACTACGGGCAGTTTAGATGCAAAGTATACATCTTCTTTAGGTCCGATCTTGTTTTGTTAAAGATAGTTATTGTTCCTTCCACAAATATTAAACATATTGTGATCAAATTGGAGAGCCTGAGGTTTAGTAACAAGTTCATTAAACAAAGGGTTAATTATCACTTTATATTCTTTATTATTCTTATTAATTAATTTTTCTCTTTGCCAAGATAGTAAAATGTCTTTAAAAAATTTCTTTTACAGCAGAAAATTCCAACATATTGGTCTATGCATGGAAATATATGTATTTTCCAGTGATTTTCAATCCTTTTAAAGGTAGTTAGGATTATAGAGATAAAACTATTGTACCGTATATTTTAAATAATATTTTATCTTTTTTGTCATGTACACAATTAAACCTTTATTTTTAAAAACATGCTACTCTCCTTTCTGAGTACATTGATTTAACTACACTAATGAGTTAACAATAAGAAAAGTAAAAATTAGAGAAAACGTACTCTTATTTGCGTGGCTGGAGAGTGTGAAACTATCGTGAAATAGCACCCACAATATAGCGGAATTGAATCCGAACCCCGAGCTCCCTGTCACCAGCAAACCAGATGAACTTGACATTAATTTAATCAGCGTGGACCCTTCCCCCGTTCAGTGTGGGTCAAAATTTAAATTAGTTATTAGTAAAACAAAGACATTTATTAAGTAAACATTGTTTGTTTAGTGAGGCCGCAAAAGTGACATTGTTCCAAATGCCGTAAATAAACCCTGACCCTTGATATGGGGCAAGCTAATGTTAATTTGGACCAAGATTGACATATACTAGTGTTTGATCAAATCTAGTCTCGTTTTCATTAATTATTTATTAAAGTCCAGGCCATGTTAAGTAAATTGAAAAATAAATAAATTAACGATTGTAGCATTTGGCTACAATCGAAGAAAATACAAGTTGGAGGGAAATAAACAACTTACCCCTTTCACCGTCCCAGCACCTCTTGACAACAGTTCAGCGAGACAACGAAAGCACAACCGAGCATAGCCGCGCTGCGTGAAAGACTGACCAAGCCCACCTAGGTTCGAACGGCGGCCACTAGAGGTAACGTGATATCGAATTTTTCCTAAGAACTTAAAAAAAGAAGTGATGCCTACTCTACTCTATAGGAGAACATTCCAGTACCTTGGAGTGTATTATTTAAGCTATGTTTGTCACACGTATCCCCCCTTTGTGATCCTAATATGTTCCCCCACCTTATTCCTTCTCTTTCCTGTTTCTCTGAGTTTTCAAGCATATATAATGCCGGTATGGCGAAAAGTCCGGCACTCTTGGATTTGACTCTAGATTGGGAAGTACGTAGCCGTGGCTACAATTATTTAAAATGTAAGAACAAAATATTTCTTTTCGGCTTAAATTATATATTTTTTTAAATGTAACTTTTTCTAAATTCACTTTTTCGCCTTTTACAATTAGTTGTTTTATGGGTATAATAATAATCTTTGAAATCGTAGACCAATATTAAATTTGATGATATTATGAAAGTATTAAAAACTATGATATTGAGTCTTATGTTTATTTTGTTGAGATCGATATATATATATATACACATATATATCTAATTTTTAATATTACTGTTTGACTTGATTGATATAAAATCGAAATCATGGTAATAAGGTATAATATTGTGGTTTGTTAGTGGATATTACTTTAATGAATTTTCATTCTTTCTTATATAATAACGGGAAAGGTTATCTTGTTGTTTGAAATTACTCTTGCAAGTTATCTAGTCTTTTCATTATATTACTTATTTTTATTGAAGATGTTTTCGTGTAAAATGGGAATATGAATTGTAGTCTTTTAATGACTGAGGATAGAAGTCTTGATTACTTATTTTTGAATCCTGTCTGGTTTAAATGATTGTTTATTTACATATATGCGTATTGTGGAGATAGATATAAATTTATAAATAGTTTTTTTACTAAGGGCTATTTAATGTAACTTCACGAGCAAGTTCCTTGTGGGAAGTGATGGTTAGAATAAATAGTTATTTGTTTCTCTTGCTAATTTTCAAATGTAATTCTATGTTTAACGTTGATATTGTATTTATATTAACCTTTCATATACATAATAAATTATATATATATTTACACAATCTACGACTATCGTAATAATTACTTTGCTATACCATCATATATGGTTCTATTTGTTGAAATACATATACAGATATCTTTAATTATATTTTCAATGAATGAATAACAAAAAAAAAATGCATTTACTGATTTTTTTTCTTAATGTTATGTATAGTGAGCATACCCTGAGGATATTTGTTTGTAGTTTTATGTGTTTATTCATCCTTTATTTTCTTTTGAACTTATATATTTTTGAGGACGGCCGTCTAGCAGTCATTCCCGCAACCAGTTGAGTAGCGTGCTCTAATTTTCAGGTGTCTGTACTCAGACAATTGAAACAATTTCTCAAGCGACGCACTCTGATTGTGTTAGTAATTTTTTTTTTGTAATTATTTGAGCCCTCTATTTTAATTAGTTAGGTAATGGAGGTTTCACGATGCGTCTCTATCGATTTTTACACACAATGTCATCCATGGGGAAAAGCTCATTATTAATAAATAATTAACGGACACTCAATTCCTTGGTCACATGGGCTAAACCAGTGGTTCTCAATGGGTGTGCCGCGAAATTCACTAGGAGTGCGGTGAAATTCTTAATGCTATATTATTGTTGCTAAAAAAATCAATAAATTTAAAAAAAATAGAAATAAAATGTTTGAAAACTTTGGTAGGCCTACATTTAATTTTCAAAGAATGTAATGGCTTGCAATTAAAGAATTGAGTAATTAATGAGGAACTTGAGCTTGCCATTTCCAACCTAAGATTTCAATTCATGATCGACTAAAGAAAAAAAAGCATTTCCTGTTCAGCTGAAAGAAGTATGTGCATGAGCATGGCCGAGTCTCCTCTTTGTGTCACCAACTTGCACTTTAAATGTGCCGCGAGGACTCACGATAAAGAAAATAGTGTGCCATGGACAAAAGGTTGAAAACCACTGGTCTAAACTATAAGTTATAGCTCTCACAACAAAATGGAATGTTGATCGATGATGGGGAAATAAGTATTTGAATCCCGGTCGGGTGTAGTAAAGTTCCCCATATTGGAACACCTAAAAAAAATATGTTAATATCAGCCATAAATGTATGAATAACTAGGGAATAAACTTACCAATCTATTTGTAATTTACTAATCTATCTACTATATTTTTAATGTATTTTTTTGACCATTTGCTTTGATAGTTTAAAAATTATACAAGATTAAGTAATACTATACATAGGTGACCTGGTGGTCTAGGGATAAGGTGTCACACTTCTGTGCTGGGGGTCCGGGATTCAATCATCGGTCCCGGCACAGATTTATCTGATTGCCAAACCCTTCCTTCACCTCTGACAAGACGTGTATTAATCACAACTTGTGAATGTGTGGAATGCCAGACCTCCACCGTGGTTCGGATTCCACGTTAAATTGCAGGTCCTCCATTTCATCTCACAATCACCCTACCATCACACATTAGCGTAAGTGCGTATAACCCGAACGGGTAGTAAGACGTGGTGCTAATAATAATCATAGTAGAACAAATGGTCCAATTTAGAAACCGGGCCCCTAAATTGAACCACCTATTCCATAAATTGGACAGCTATAGAACATAATAGAAAAAAGCTAAACTGTGAAATAATTATTTGTAATAATATGTTTTACTCATTTCTCAGCCACGACATATAAAATAATATTTTTTCAGGTTAATTTAGCATAAATAATTAAATGTAAATGAAAGTAATTCAACAGTATAAATGTTATATGAGAACAAAATACTCATATACTGTACATGCAGTCTTGGCACACAAATTATACTTTCTCTTGACACCTCAGAGAGAAAGTATTGTGATCGTCAAAAAATTCGAACTCAAGATTTTGATAAATGTTAACGTTTCATGACCCCTGAAACAAAAAAAGATGTTTTCGCAATGCCGTCTGTCTATCTGTACCTCGGGCTAGAGCCGAAACTATTTTACAGAATGGACTATAACTTGATATCTGGGGTGTTCATAAGATACCCCCAGGTTTTTATTTTCAATTAGCTGTCTAACCCTAAGTTTAAAGGTAGTTTACTGAAGGGCAAAAAGAGAAAAAATTCTATTTTCTCAAAATTCACTCTAACGGTTTTGATTAAATTTTATATCTAGATAGTGTTTATCATTAAGTTTTTTTATTTTATTTTAATTAGCACCGCGTCTTACTAACCGTTCGGGTCATACACTTAAGTACCAGGTACATTTATGGATTAGGAATGTTGAATTTAGAGGAAGTGAATCCGCACTTGCGTGGAGGGAGAGTGGAAAGTCATTTAGGGAAAAACCACCCCAGTTCACCCAACCAAGATTCGAACCTCGATCTCCCCATCCTCGGTGGTCTAGCTCAACACGGCTGGCACGTTAGCCAACTACGCCACCGAGGGGGGTATCATTAAGAACAATAGAGCAATACTCATTTTCTCATGAAAATAACTTTTAGGGTACTTTACAGTAAGGAACTTTTCCAACTTCTATATTTTCTCCGCAATTATTTTAGATCGAAATATCTTATCATTGTAAAGTTGTAGTATTATTAAAGATACGAATCCTTTATTTGAAATATATATTTATAAAAAACAATAGTTTCTGAGCTGATATCAAATATATATACTTTTTAATTCAGGTCTTTGAAATTGAACTTGATTCTTATGCTCTTTGGTGGTCTTCTATTTTCTCAATTTTTCTCTAGGCCTATGGCCAGTAGCTTTAGGATGTTTGCAAGAAATCGTCAATGTTTAATGTCGGCACAGTCGATATCCCAGTTCGTCATAAGAGAGAGAAATGAGGGGTTTTATGTTTCGTAAAGTTTTATCTGTTCCGGGCTGAGACAAGCATCTATGTGCATATGGTTTAGGACGTAAACCTCGTCTAGCCTGGATTTCCGGTAACGGGGAGGTTGGGGTTATAATCCTTTAAGGGTATAATGTGAGTGTTTTTTTTTACAAAATGGTTTTTAACTTTTTTTACATTTATTAGTGTAAATATGCGAGTGACGGCGTGATAAGACGTGCAGCACTCCGGGATAAGGGCAAAACATCAGGCTAAGTAGTTATGAAGGCCGACAAAAGATCTATGAGAGCACGTTTCGTTTTCATGAGATGCTTCTTTAATTAATTATTTGTGTATGTCTCATATTAATCACACATTAAATTCCTGGCTTTGTGTTCAGAGTTTTTTTGTAGCACAGCGTCTTACTACCCGTTAGGGCTATACGCTTATGTACTAATTACGCTAATTGGCCAGGGATGATGAAGGTTGAGTTAAGAGGAAGTGTAGCCGCATTTACGTCGAGAGAGAGTGGGATTTTTTTTAAAGGAAAAACCAATCCTCAGTACACCTGACCGGGATTGAACCACAATATTCCCGTCATTGACAGTATAGTCCATGGTGAGAGTACCGCCTTAGACCATGCGGCCATCGAAGCGAGTTTGTCCGTGTGTAGACACTTTAAAGCATATTTTAATTATGTGTATTAGTGTGTTTAACACAGGGATTATAAGGGTATTCATCTGAGGGAGCCTTGTTGAGGAGAGTAGCTCAGAAAATGTTCACCAGCAATGGCGGGAAACAAACTCTATACACTGAGGGAACAGGACGCGAGAGGACTTCTTTTTAGTAATCATACACTTATATGTCTGATGAAAGAATCAGAAACCGTACTAGATTTGTGTATCAACAACGATAATCTTCAACGGTTCAGGATCAAATCCATGTCTAGAACATATCGTATGATCTAAACGCTATTGTCCCTATACATCGCTCTGTTTGTGCCGCATCCGCTTACTTAGTCGAGGGTGTCCCTGACTCGATTCCTAAAATATTCGAATAACTCATCATTGGTCAAATTGGTGTTTCCCCTTTCACATAAATTAATCGAGGGACACCCACTTCGGTAACAGGTCTAAGGCGCTACTCTCACGATATATTGGAATGGTGAAGATGGGAAGATCGGGGTTCGAATCCCGATCGGGTGTTCTGAGGGTGGTTTTCCCTAAATGGTTTTCTACTCTCCCTACAAGCAAATATTGTTAAACCTCCTCTAAATTCAACCTTCCTCACACCTATAACTCATTAACATAATCAGTGCATATAAGTATAACCTGAACACGTAGTAAGACATGGTTCTAAAAATATATATATTAAATATAATTCTAATGTTAGTGTTGTTCCGGTGTTGGTATATTTCCAGTGTTAGTGTAGTTCCAATGTAGTTTTTATGCTAGAGTATTTTAATGTGTGGGTAGCCTTAGTATTGTTTTAGTGTTAATGTAGTTATAGTACCAGTGTTATTTTAGTTCTAGAGTAAGTTTAGTGTTTGTGTAGTTTGTGTAGTGTTAAGACTCCACTCAAACAACGTTATGCGGACATTTGACCATGAAATGACGTCAAAGTAGTGACGAGATAGCGCTTGACAGTAAAGCGGACATTTGACCATGAAATGACGTCAAAGTAGGGACGAGATAGCGCTTGACAGTAAAGCGGACATTTGACCATGAAATGACGTTAAAGTAGTGACGAGATAGCGCTTGACAGTAAAACTACACTAACTGCATTAGCACACAGCTTCGTCATGGTTCATAAATTGCACGTTAAATTCCCCAATGATTAAAATAAAACAG
>CABFWB010002739.1:18249-68683 GCA_902151455.1 Timema bartmani | reverse complement strand
GGGGATGGAGTCCCATCTTCCCTCCCCTACTAAAGAGAAAATTTCAGGAATTTAATCTTGTGTGAGGAAGTTTTACAGCATCTGAACATAATTCTCAGCTAATTATATGAGTTTAAAAGGTCAATTTTCGCAACAAAAAAGTTTTTGAAAAATTAATAAAAATGAAATTTTGTTGTAGTTAAAACCATTGAAAAGAAACATATTTTTCACAAGTTTAATGAACAGAACAAAATGAAAAGAAAGGTGTCGAAGAGGTAATGGGAGAAAATCAACATTTTATCATTTTTATCTCTGTTAACTTGGATATTGGTGGTTCAATGTTGTTAAAATCAAATTGGAGTCAAATCCCAAATATACAATTTTGATTTTTCTTTTCCTTAAAAAAAATGAGTAAATATTGCTGAGTGATAAGAATGGACATAACCCCCACTACCCCCCATTTATGAGCACTCATGACAACGGAATAACCCATGGCTTGGCGTGTGAATGCATAAAAATAGATTTAGTAATGCTTTGATCTGTCTAATAAAGACTCGTTCACCCGGTGACGGTATTGTCACGGCTGTAGAAGTCATTTCAGTGAGCGATAGCTACTACCATGGCGGTATCCATTCACATGTTAGTTTTTTTTAAAAAAATTGTATGTCATACATGACAGGGAGGGACATGACATTCAGGTTCGGTCGCCTTATATGTAGACTATTATCTGCTCTGGTGGCACAGAACGTTGTCCAGGGTACTACATAAGAGGTTGTCTACACGTCGTACCCGCAATCAGATGATGTGATGATAGTTATTATGAAGTTAGGGAGCTGGTATGAATCTTAAACTAAGTTAAGCCTAGTTATCCGTAACCCTGGTAACATTTGGGATCAGGCCCTATGAGACAGGGGTACATCGTACCCAGGCCCAGGAATTTCCTGGGATCTCAGAAAATATTTGTATATATTGGAGACCAGCATTCACATTTCCACTACTAGTATGCCTACTATACCTAAATTATTAGTATAGGTGTACTGTACTAATTTTTGTCCCAGTGTTTTTTCCTTTTTTTTTAGATATAAAAGTATAAATTATATATATATATAGATTTATCTAATTTATTTTCTTTTATCAGATAGGATTAGTTAATTATTTTTTTTAGACAGGACTAATGGAAAATTAAAGGGGGTTTGAAATTTTTTTCTACCTCCTGATAAAATTCCTCTCAAAGGCCCTGGTTGGGATCATTCCCCTCAAGGGAAAAATACCCAAGGTACCAGTTGGGAATCGAACCCGAAACCTCAAGTCTCGTAGTCTCGTGCACTGACCCCTACATCAAGGGTATATACTTACATATATATATATATATATATATATAGCTACACGTTGGACTGAAATCGTTGTGACAGTGTGACGGTGAATACCCCAATCACCGTGAAAATGGTGGAACTTGTGCGGGCTTTTGCTAGAGTGATTGAAAAGGTGGATTGCTACTGAGTTAACGTTATTTGAACAGAGCTAGTGTTGAGAAAAATCTGTAAAAATAGCGTTTGTGTCACTGAGGATAAGGTGAAAGTGGATTCAAACGTTCCGTTGAGAAACAAAAAATCTATCTTCGTCAGCGGTGGAGTGACTGTATGTAAAGTCTTGGGATGAACTTTTGGTGGTAGGACAGGAGGGTGGGGGAGAGAGCTGGTTAACAGGTAGACAGTCCTCTCTGGCTATTATGAATGGAAACTGTAAGTCACTTAGCTCACTTAGTTTATATTAACAATGAATGGTGGTCAGAGTTCAAATCACGAATGGGTAAGCAAAGGGTGCATCTTTTTAAACGGTTTTCCTTTGTCCCTCCACAAAAATGTGGGTAAATTTCCTCTGTTTTAGATATTGCTCACCATTAACACACTAGTGTCATTAATAAACATATTAATACTAATTACATTAAATTTAATATATACAGATATGCCAAACTAATAGAGTGGAGGAAAGGAGGGGGGTGAGGGTGGATATTGTATTTAAAGCATTATCTCTACATGATGTCGAAACTGAGTATTTGTTATTTACGATTATAGCCTCATCTACATATTATTTAAATTAAAAAATGACATCTGGACACAGGAATTGAACTTGGGACCTACAAACTATGTTTTGATTGTTGTTATAAAACTAATTAGTCACGTCTGAACAGAGGGGAGAAAATGCAGTAGGAAAAAATTTGATGAGAAAGGACATAAAAAAGAGTGATTGAAAATGTATGCCTATACGTGTGTTGTGATTGCGGAGTGGGAAAGGGGGAGGTGGAATATTGATGTACACATTCTGTGCACAAATGCACATATTGTTAGTGTCCATCTGGACATGTCTGTAACCTGAACTAGCTAATACAGTAGTGGCTCGCAAATTATGTTACGTGATACCATTGTAGGTTGTCGGTGCTATTTTTTAAAACTTTATTTAGCACCGTGTGTCTTGCTACCTGCTCAGGTTATACGCCTTTGTAATAATTCTAACCTTAAATCTGGGACAGACACAAAATCCATCCCCTAACCGTCAATTCATCACTTGTGAAAGGGTAAACCCACATTCCAACAATGATAAATTTCTTGGCCATGCCAGTGATCGAGCCCGGGACCCTTAGCTCCGTAGGTGGACGCACTACCGAGTGAGCTAAGCTTCGTAATTCTCTAGCATGATAATTTTTTTTTATCTAAGTTATATCCACAAACAAATGTATAGATGTTTTGTACAAAAGGGCTAATTTTTTTTAAAAAAGGTGGGGAAGGTGCACAGCATAGACTTTATCGCTACTGTGAATAAAAAAGAGATATTTACTTAAGACTCGTATGACATTTTAAACGAGATAATAGATATTGTTGCACCTTCTACCAAAGAACATAAACGAAATAATAAACACTGCCAGATTTCAAAATAATTTTCTAAAAAAGTTAATTATTTAAGCTCAATAACGTAATATAGGTTTGAAGTCATTTCACCAACTTATTAGTGGTTTGGGCTTTCTGAATTTATTCGTAAAAGCGTTTTATTGCCTTGGAATGCTTATTCCTTTTGCCTTTTACATATCTTCTGCCATCTTTAAGCTTTCGTGGGGTCATATTAAAAAAAAATCACTATTATTACACTTCACACATCCCTAAAGACATTAAATGTAGCTACACTCAGCCACACTGAAAAAAATCCTTTCATCAATGTCGCACTTGCCACATTGACTTGAAAACGGTGGAGAACCAGGTGACAATCCCTAAAGAGAGATGCTGATGGGTCAGGGTGATAAGCTGTACAAACTTGCCAAAACCACTGGCGACATATTTATGATTTCAAGGACAGACAGCTAGTGGCTTGAAGTGAGAAGGGATGAGTTGTCTGCTCTACTCTGACCAGGGCATTCTGTTTCGGCTATTGCGAGGTTGTATCAGATATATTTTCAAAATCCGGGGGTAAAATATGAATCTCCTCAGCTCGTATTAGTTTTCATGACTTTCAAATTGAAAATTAATGTAAATGAAGTACCATTATAAAATTAAAAGAAGTCGGCATTAATTGATTTGCTCCCCCCGTTTATTACAAACGTTTAAGTATACAAAATAATTAATTTAATATCGCCTTTATTTGACAAATGTTTACTCAATTAATTGAAGGTTCATTGAAATATACATTTAATTAATAATTAATACATTGATCCAAGTTTGGTTTAAGAATACCTACTAATATATATATATAATTATTATATTATTAATTATATATATATAATTATTATATTATTAATTATATATATATATATAATTATTATATTATTAATTATGGGTTAGTTTTGGTTAGAACGAAGAGATATCCTGGGTGGATCAAACACGCTGCTAAAGGAGCTAGCATTGGATACCTTATTCGTCCTGCAATTTTCTTCGAATTGGTCAAGACATGTTCGTTGAACTTCTAAACCAGGTAAATGAGTGCTTATTATTTTAGCACCACATCTTACTACCCGTCCTGGTTATACGCTTATGTACTAATTAAGCTAATGGTTTTAAGGATAAGGAAGGTTATATTTAGAGGAAGTGTACTTGCATTTGCGTAAAGGAAGAGTGGAAAACCATTTCGGAAATATATCTTTACACCCAGCCGAGATTCGAACCTCAACCTTACCGTCATTGACAGCCTAATCCACTGTGAGAGTAGCGCCTTATTTCATGCGTCCACCAAAGCGAGTGAGTATTCAATTACATTTTAGTTTCGGTTGTGAGACACACCAGCTGGTTGGTGCGAAAATGAAACAATTCACTGTTACACTATCCTGCATCAAGATGATTTGACCAACGACAGTGCCGCCGTGCCAGTCCGAAAGTGACAGTAATATTATGTTTCCACGTTGACAGAATTTTGACAGTTGTTATTATGACAGAAACTGTCACTATTTACTAGCTTCTTGTGAACGAGGCTTAAGGTTTGTCTTATGTCACTCCAACTATATCCTTCTTTTCAAAACGAGTAAAAGTATTATCAATCCGTAAGGGATTGCTACATGCACGTATCTGTAATTCAATTTCATGGAAAGGGTTTGGGAAGTAGTGGGGGAGGGCTGGGGGGAATGCAGAGCACTCACTCATACCTTTAACAATGTGATATAATAGTTTGTCCCCACGTATTACTAATACCCGTTAGGATTAGACCTATACAAACACGTACTAATCACGATAATGTGTTACTGATGAGGTAGGTCAAATTTAAAGAAAGCGTAACCACATTTGCTTGTAAAAAATTGGAAAACCATTTAGGTAAAACCACCCTCAGTGCACCCAATTGGGATTAAGGGCCAGTTTAATAGTTAGATTTAGTACGCCTAAAGTGCGAGTCGATACTAAATACAGGACGACACCTACCTAGACCAAAATGGAATGGGCCAGTTTTTCATATGAAACTGGCTCATTCCATTCAATTTCAGGTAGGTGACGTCTTGTATTTAGTATAGCTCCGCACTTGAGGCGTACTAAATTTGACTATGAAACTGGCCCAAAATCTCTTATCTCCCCGATATCAGAAGTCTAGTCTACTGCGAGAGAGACTCCTTAGACTAGATGTGGGCAACATAATTTTAAAAGTAGGCACAGGTGTGCTGAATTTCACTTTTCATTCGCCACACTATGTAAAAATTGATAAATTAGGTTTCTTAATAGAACATTTAAAATAACACCCAGTGTTTGAACAAGTTAATTCAATACGTGTACACTTTGACTAATCAGCTACAATTGCCTCAGCCGTAAAATTGAATATTTTTTTAGCACTACGTCTTACTACCCGTTCGGGTTTTATGCCTATCTACTAATTACGATGATGGTTTCAGGGATGAAAAAGGCTATATTCATAGGACGTGTAGCCGCATTTGCATGGGGTGGAATGGAAAACTTTTTTTTTAGAAACCACTCCAGACCACCCAACCGAGATTCTAACCTTGATCTCCCCGTCATCGGCAGTCTAGTCTACCGTGAGGGTAGCACCTTAGACCATGCGGCCACCGGAGAGGGTTTAAAAATTATTCAAATAATTCAAAATGTAAAACAATTTAATGCGACATTTTGACAATCCTATTGCTTCCAATGATACACAGGAAATATCAAGTTACAACCAACACACGCCGTCAGAAAAAAAGTTTATTCTACTGTGAGAGCTGGAAAACTCAAATTCACCACAATTTTATGGCCAGTTCGCCACTTGTGGAGGTTGGCGACAGAGTTGTCCACCCCGGCCTTAAACAGCCACCGAAGCCGGTGTGATAAAATAAAAATGTTGACTTATTCTTAAAATAATAAATCCATGCCATGTGATGAGTTGCATCACAGGCCACGGAATTAGTCAGACACGCAATACCTATAACGAGTGTTTGAATTAGGATAACCGCCTAAGTTGCAATTATAGACCAATTTTCATGAAAAGGGCCTTTTAGAACAAACCTATTTTTTTGTGGTCAACATCGATAACATTTTACTATATTATTATTGTTATTTTATAGGCATTGATAATATGTATCAAACGCAATATCTGTATATCTAATGACTTGACGTATGAATGCGTCAAAGTGAAGCTAGTCACTTTTATAACCTCTAACCTATAAACATTTGTTTGTGACATAGATTACAATAGTTTATTGGTCATAATACAGGTTGTCCCAGAAGTTTATGTGCAGTAAAGTGTCACGCACCTCGTTGCAGTTCTTCCTATAACAGATGTTGAAATGTCCCCCACGGGCCTGGAGACATGTCCGGGCACGCCTATTTATATGATATGATATGAAAGGTGTACCCAGACCCGTGGGGAACATTTCCAACATCTTTTGTAATAGGAAATGCTACTTCACTGCACAGTAACTTTTGGGACACTCTGTTTTATATTTAGCAGTAACTTTTGGAACACTCTGTATTATATTTTGCAGTAACTTTTGAGTATATGACTCAATAGTAGCATATCATTTATTTATTTATTAAATAAAATTTAGTTTTAAATACATAACGTAATAGTAATTGTTTTTACTGTTAGAGTAATTGTGGGTAGTAGACTTCTAGAACAGCCCTCCGACCCTCATCCCTTTGGTTAATTACAGGTTTGTTGTTAAAAAATATGAGTCACTCACCCGCTTTGGTGGCTGCATGGTCAAATGCACTACTCTCGTGTTAGACTAGACTACCGATGATGGGAAGATCGAGGTTCGAATCTCGGTTGGATATACGGAGGGTGGTTTTATCAAAATGGTTTTACATTCTCCATACACGCAAATGCAGGTTCACTTCCTCCAAATATAACCTTACAACTCCCTAAAACCATTGGCTGAATTAATACATAAATGTATAACCTGAATAGGTAGTAAGACGCGGTGCTAAAAAAATGAAAATATTAAGAGTCACTGAAAGGAGAAACAAATGAGGCTTTGTTGTCAATTCAACTAAAATACTGTGATACTAAAATAGCGTGAATAAAATGTTGATTTTTTTGCTATACATCTAACTAACCATTCGGGCTTTTTTTAGTTAGTAAAATACATAGGGTAGGAGTGTTTAAAATTTAATTTAAATGAAATGTGTCTGCATTGGCATGGAGAGGGATTGGGAAATAATTTAGGGAAATAATACACTGGGCTGGGATTCGAACCATAATCTCCTCGTCACTGTAAACTGGACTAAATGAGCTTGAAATGTGGCGTGGGTAAAAATAAAGTTGAGTGCATAAAACTTCTAAGAGGTATAACGAGAGCACGGGTAAGAGATGAGGTTGTAAAAGAGGTTTCATTATTAATATTAAGAGACCCCGTGGCTGGTTTATTATGCGAGAACATGTTTACGCCATTGCGGATCTGGTTTACGCCATGTTAATGGGAGGAAGTCCAGGTGGGCATAAATCTGTCAAGAGCACGTAAACTAGCCAAACAAAATGTATACTTAATTGAATTCGGACATTATACATTTCCAGATTCATCCAATAATTTAGCTGCCGTCCTACTTGTTCAAGTGACGAGTGCAATATTGTATCATATATATTCCACACCAGTGGGTACATGTACAATGGTGTCAGTCTCGTATTTTTCTGATTTATGGAGAGGTTGGTCTCAAAGCTTGGACGAGTGCACCGAGGGCAGATTTTTCACAATAATTCATGCTTTTTACTTTCTCATATCAATAGAAAGTATTGTGATCGTGAAACAAATATATCTCAATATTATGACAAATAATTACGTTTTATTTGAAAATGAACCCCCCCCCCCCCCCCACCACCACCAAAAATGGATTTTACAATTCTGTCTGTATGTCCCTGACCACAGATCCAAAACTTGATATTTAGATTCCCTAAGGATTTTAAATAAAACTTTAATTTTTACCCTAGCCCATCAATTAAGGATAGTTTACTGTTGAGTAATTTTTTTTTACTTCCAAATTTTTAGATAATAATAATAATATTTAGCACCGCGTCTTACTACCCGTTCGGGTTATACGCTTAAGTACTAATTACGTTAATGGATTAGGAATTGGGAGGGTTGGATTTAAAGGAAGTTAACCCGCATTTGCGTGGAGGGAGAGTGGAAAACCATTTAGGAAAATCCACCCCCAGTTCACCTGACCGAGATTCGAACCTCGATCTCCCCGTCCTCGGCGATCGAGCTCAACACGACTAGCGCGTTAGCCAACTACACCACCGAGGCGGGTAAATTTTTAGAAAATGGTTGTAACAATTTTGTTTAAAATGCATATCTAGAATTTGATTGGCATGACATATAGAACTTTATAGTTAGTTTTTAGGTAAACATTCGTTGAAGGGTAGCTTAGTTTTCAGATATATTTTTGAAAATTTTAAGTATTTCTTCTATATTTTGTGTAAAACTCATTTATGAGTAGTTTACTGTTGACCAATTTTTCAAAAACTTGAGATATTTTAAAATGGTTCTAACGATTTGATTCCAAATGGGTATCTTGGGAATGTTTAACATCACAATTAGCACTGTATATTTATTTTTGAGATAAAAACTCATTTATGGATAGTTTACTGATGACTTATTTTACATAGACTTGAAATATTTAGAAAATGGCCTTAACAATTTGGTTCCAACTGAGTACCTTGGGAGTGTTTGACATTACATATAACCCTATGTACTTGGTTTTGGGTAAAAAATCAATAAAGGGGTGTTTACTGATGAATGATTCTGGAAAATTCAAATTATTTAGAAAATGTCACTAACGATTTTGTTTGATTAAAATGTGTATCTGGTGAGTATTTGATATGAACATGACAAATAATCCTGAATACTTGTTTTTCGGGGAAAAGTTCAGTTTTAGGATGTTTACTGATAACAGCTTTTTTAATTTAAATATTTAATAAAATAGCTTATGCCTAAACAATTTGGTTCAAAATTGACATCGGGAGACAATTTTACACTCTAAATAATAATGTATCTTTATTTATTTAAAATAAATTAATTTATTGGTAGTATACTTACTACAATATATAGAAAATCTGAATTTTGGAAATTTACCTTTAAAATTGTATTCAAAATGGGAATATGGGAATAGTTTTTCATTATAAATAAGAATAAGCAAAACCGACCAGGCAACCGCTGCTGTTATCGATTATAATGCCATCATTTGTGGACGGAGGGTGTAATCTTATCAGCACAAAGGGCCCTCCAGACGTTAATCTCAGTTTTCTAAACAGGAGATGACACTTCTTTACTCAAGTAGCTCCTCATTTGTCCTCACGAGGCTGAGTTTGACCCCGTTCCAGACTCACTGTTTCACAGATAAAGTTTGGTAATGTCGGGGATCGATCCCAGGACCTCAGTATCTGTAACCAGAAACTCTTAACACTAGATTACAGGCATGAATCTGTAAACTCATCGTAATGTTAACAACTCCATAAATGCTTCCTCCAAGTATTTGATCGAATAAAACCATGGCAGATGCCTAACTATTTACTGAGAGGATTTACGTGATTTATGTTGGTTTACCTGCATTATTATTTAGAGTATGATTATTTTATTTTACCAGTGATCTTATTGTTGAAAATTCAATAGTAAAAAAGATAACGTGTTTACTAATAACTATTTGCGTTTAGATTTACATTCGTTAGTTAAAAATCGACACTGACGTAAAGAACATTTGTAAACAAACAATAAATATGGCAACCTCTAATTTCAAACATTTGTAAAAGAAATTTCTTTGCGAGATGTGTATTCTTTCGTTTTATTTAGTTAAACTTGTGAATCGCAAACTTATTTGCTGATATTTCTACTTAGAGCAGTGAATGAAACCAAAATAATTTATGGAAATCTTACTTTATGAAATGTGCACCCTAAGTTATTCACAACATATGTTCACTCGGCCTCAAATCTTTCCTTATTAATCCGTGTTGATGAATCACCTGACCTCTTCAGAGCATATCTCAAGGCCGAATAACTGGGATATTAAATACACGATGAAGATTAAGCCTAAAATCGAATCGATTTTTTTGTTTTCACCACAGGAAAATGTAGTAATAGAAATATGTGAAATAGTTTTTGATTCGCAAACATTTTTTTGTTTCTATTCTCGTCATAGTTTTTACTTTCTCTCAGCCACTCTGATAGACAACTATTGTGATTGTCAAAATAAGTGAACTCAAAATTTTGATAAATGTAGATGTTTTCATGAATCCCTGAAACTGAAAAAGTGATCTTCGCGATGCCATGTGAATGTACCATACACCTAAACCATTTTAGAGAACAGATTAAAAAAACTTGGTATCTAGGGTTTTCTTAAGTTCCTCCCGAGGAGTTTTTGGAATTATATATATCCAGCCCTAAAATTAAGGGTAGCTTACTGAAGGGGGAAAAAAGATCAAATCAATTTTCCCCAAATCCTCTTTAACGATTTTAATTAAATTTTATAACTATGCATTGTTGAACATTACAAACAAAATTGCAATTCTCGCTTTCTCATAAAAATGGTTTTAAGCTAAGGGTACCTTTGAAAATTCGAAATTTTCAATTTTGATCATATCTATCCCATTGGGATATATTTTAAGATATGAAATAACGTATCATTGTAAGTTTTTAATAATATTAAAAATTAAATTATTCTAATTTGGAATACATTTTTACAAAACCATTAATTTCTGAGCTATGATTATACACCTATATTATTTTGATAGAACACTTTGGAATATGTAATTGATTTTTATGCTCTTTGGTGGACAGAGATGTCTCTATTTCCTTAATGTTTCTGTAACAATGTATACTTAGAGTAGATAACCTATTTCATTTATGCTCTTTGGCGGAGTGTTTTGACAAAAATATATATTATTTCGTTTCACAAATCTTACGAGATTTTTTGTAAATGTCTTTAATTTAATATACCGTAGAATTTTTTATTTAAATGCGTTTGGATGGTGTTATTTTAATGATTGTTTTTAATGAAGACACCAGAGTTACTACATCACGATAACACGCCTGGCTCAATTTATGCTAACTAACTAGATTACGCACTACTCGTGGGAGGAAACGAGCTCTAAAGTTCATCGGTAATAAGAAAACTAGAAAGTTACATCCCACCCATCCAATCCCACGTGTTTTTTTTAATCAACATAACGGTCAATAATGAGTGAGTTCGATTATCAACCAGGAGTATTCCCATACGAGTTATCGGTTAAATATATACTGCTAGAAGTTAATGTATCAATCTGTAAGACTGTCATCATTATTAATTTAAAATATTCCTACAGATGGGACTGGTGTTTAGAGATATTTAGGGTTGGGAATTAACTCTTCTTGAGTTGAGTTAGAGTAGTGTTTCTGTATATTTTATATAAAATAAGGCACACAACTTATAATTTAATAAACTGGTTCTATACAACTGGGTAGGGAACCTTCTATCATTTTACTTGTTTGCACATACAATTAACATGTTATCCATACCCTTAGTGCTAGAAATATTGACTTTTGAAAATATATGTTTAATTCTTTGTCACATTTAAATTATAAACAGTTTAAATGACCCATTTTAAAATAGTTTATTCATTTTAAGAAAAAATTTAAGAATAAATGTAATATTTTCATAACTTTTTTAATTTAATGGACCCTATCTTATAATTTGTTTAGAGTAAATCAAACAATTTACCCGAACTTATAAGTAAGTTAAATATTACCCAATTAAAAAAAAAATCCCGGGAGAAGAAGTACTATATATATAATATTCATATTTAAAAATATATTATTTTCAATAAAGGCTAACAAAAATAACACTTTTTAGCTACAAATAATAAATACAATTTTTTTTTAATGTGTTGATCAAATAGTTTACTATCACAAATATATTGATTAAAAAAAATCACAAATGATTTGGTGATTATGCTCTCAAATGAGTAAAGTATGTATTATTATTAATACTACTATTAGCATCGCGTCTTACTACCCATTCGGACTATACGCTCTCTAAATTATGTAAGCTCATAAATTACTAAAATGATTAAACTCACAAGCAAGTTAATGATCACGGTAACAAATTCATGAGTAAAGTAAATAATATCACACATGAATAAAGTAATTAAGTTTACAATATAGTATAATTATTACAATCACAATTAATTGAAGATCACATGTGTGTCAAGAGATTATGTTCACAAGTTGTTAAAATATTTACAATCACAAATGAGTAAATGAATTAAAATCCCATTTGTGTAAAGAGATAAAAATAAATTTTCTCAAAGTTTGCTTTAACGATTTTGATTAATTAGTATCTAGGCATTGTTTAAGATTGCAAACAAAATGGAAGTTCTCTTTTTCCCATGAAAACGGCTTTCAGAGTAATTTAGAGACGTGGAAATTTCCAATTTTGATCATATCTCCAAAACTATTTGAGATACAATACAACATTCATGATAAAGTTGTAGTACTTTAAAAAATAAACATGTTTTAATTTGAATACATGTTTAAAAACCCAATAATTTCTTAGCAATAAGCAAACAAATATATTTTATAGGGAGTACTTTGAAATATGGAATTGATATTATGATCTTTGGTGTACATAGATGTTCCTCTGTTCTCAGTGTTTCTGTAAAAGCGTATATTATTTCATTTATGCTCTTTTAGTGTTGTGTTTCTACAACGATATTTATTATTTCGCTTCACAAATCTTACTATTTGTTAGTAAATTTCTCTGTTGTAGGATAAAAGAGAGAAAGTATGTGCGATGCACTGTACTACTTATTTTCTTAGAATATGAATGCAAGAAACTATGCAACAATCTTAGAGACTCTTTTCGAAGAGCATTAAAACGATAAAAAGACACAAAAAGTTGCCAAGCTGCTAGTGAAATTAAAACAGTGGAAATTTAATAATGAACAAATTAATTTTTTGCTTTAATATATCAAAGAACAAGTAACAATTACTTCAGTTAATGTTTAATCAATCGATAAATCTGATAAAAAGTTTGGAAAAGAATCTAATTATTTGCTGCCGGAACAAGAAAATTATTACGAATCCCCTACTTTAAAAAACAACAACAGAAAGATGAGCAGTTCAAAAAAAGGGGCGTTAGTAGCCTCAAAACAATCCTTATGCTTTAAGAGAAAAATAAATGAGCCAACAACGGCTGATTCATTGATAAAGTATATTCTAAATAGCAGAAAAGAAAACGCAGAGTAAGGAGCAAGCAAAACAAAATGATAATGACTGATTTATTCTTTAGCGGTACAGCAGCAACTGTAAAAAAAAATATCCCTTTTGATCAAGCTAAAGCAAAGGCAAAATTATTTTCTACAGTTTCACTATTGAAAATTGAATAAATATCACAAGGACTACACTCACTACCTTCAACTATCCGCCCAGTATCTACACGTTCACCATACTCCTCTGATCATTCTCTGCTGGAGCTAACATCACCATTTGAACTACAACCCATTTAGCCAACTGAAGAGACCAGTTATAATGATACACAGATGCATAGAGAGTTTTCTTTTCATTTAGATGAAAACTAATGCAACTTAAAATAACAACAACAAAAATAGATCAGAGGTTTCTGTTTGCGTAACATTTGTTACTTACCTCAAACATACCACTAGTTTTCCTTTTGGTCCTATAACCTGCAAGAATGTAGTATCTATTTTTGAGAGACTTTTCTATTTTTCTTAATAAAACATGGGGTTTGTAGGCCACTGAATAATCCGAAAATATTGCTAAAATTTCTGTTCATCGTCCATCGATTCAATGAATATTGTCCAACATTCTCCATGGATCTTCCTTTTCTTTAACATCTTACGAACACTGAAACGACGGTGATGACAAATTTCCCTTCATCTTGATCTAACAAAAAGGGAAATTATACATATTTTTTCTAATGATAAAAGAGAGAGCATTTTAAAAACCAATCATATAGTTTGTTAGCAATTGATTACCAAATACCAGTCATCTTCTATATAAATAAAAATGAATGGCTAAATGTGTTGCTAAGAGCAAAACTCGAAAACGGCTGGACCAATTCGGCTAATTTTTTTTTCTAATATTCTTTGAAGTCCGAGGAAATTTCTTATGAAGAGAAAAATTGGAAAAATTCACTTAAGAAAATAAAAAATAAAAACGAAAAACATAAATATAAATGAATGGCTAGATGTGTTGCTAAGCGCAAAACTCGAGAACGGCTGGACCCATTCGGCTAATTTTCGGCTGATTTTTTTGGGTCGTGAAGATCGATTTGAGCAATGAATCGATTAAGTGAATCCATCTCAGACATCCTAAAATCGACTTTCGATTCATTTACTTACTGTTTCGTTTTATATTCAAATAAAACAAAAGAGTACCAAACCATAATATAAAGAAAAAACATGTTTCGTTTTATTCAAATAAAACCAAAGAGTACCAAACCATAATATAAAGAGAAAAAATTTGAAATTTAATTAGTAACTTTATAATTATGAACATAACCTTAAAATTAATATCAACTACTTGAATATATCCGTAGATTTGACACTTTCTCTTTCTACGATATACAGTTTGTCTTTTACAGCTTTTCAGTAGATTGTCAATTAGTGCGTGTTATTTTCTTGGTTGTTTTTAAATCTTCGCTTCTCAATTGACAAACAATTTCCTCAATTTATATTTGGTTGATTGGTTTATTTTGTGTGTGTTACTATTTATACTCTGTTAAAGACTCATGCCACCTATAAGACGTGGGTGGAGCAATTTGGGTTGAAGAACTCGAAATGCTAGAAACCAAGCTAATTTTCAGTCTAATCGGACTGCACAGCAACGTGAAGAGCGAAATGAAATTGAAAGGATTCAGATATCCCAAACCCATGCAGTACGTCATTCAGCTAATAATCTTGCAGGTTTGAAACGAGCTGCTTTCAGTTACGATGTTTCAATTGACTACAGTGCCTACCAATGCGTTGCTATTGGATCTATGAACTCAGTTTGCACACATTGTAAGGCATTGAAATACAAAAATGAAGCCGCTGGATTGTGTTGCGCAAATGGCAAAGTGAAATTAGTGCCATTAGTTCCACCACCAGAGCCATTGTACTCATTGGTTTCAGGAACAGGAACGGATTCCATACATTTCCTTACTAATATTCAAAAATATAACAACTGCTTCCAAATGACTTCATTTGGGGCAACAAATGTAGATCGGGACAATTTCATGCCAACTTTCAAGGTAACATTAACAAACAGACTTATCCCCCGTATTGCTTTGTTTATTTTATTTTATTGTTTATGTAACAAAAGTAATAAACTGTCATTTTAATTCACAATTACAAGGCCCAAATTTATCACCGAGCACATTCACTGTTGACGGTGTCAGATGGTGACTACAAATTCCTGCAAATTTATTTCATAGGCAATTCAACACAAGAAATTGATCTGCGTTGTGCACATAACAGTTCAGTGAAGAGGTCTATTTTAGAAGAATTACAAACTTTCTTTCATTGACACAATCAGTTGATTACATTGTTCAAAACTGAACTGGATCTCATGCCATATGATAATAACAAAATTGTAATCAGAACGCATTACAACGAGCTATTCAACCACCATCTACAACTTTGATCTGTTTTTTTTTAATGTGTCAGAATGAACACTGCTATACTCTGAATTTCCAAAATATTATCCTTGGAATCAATCCTCAAAGAAATTTTAACGACGGAAACAAGGAAAACCAGTTCCAGGTTACCCAAATGTATATTCCACCGATGCAATAGGTCGAATTTATTCAGTCCATCCAAGCAACGATAAGTGTTTTTATATGCGATTGCTATTAGTCAGTGTTCGAGGCCCAACATCATTCCAACATTTACGAACTGTTAATGGTGAATTGTGTGTATCTTACAGAGAAGCCTATCAACGTTTGCCACTGTTAGAAAATGACGCTCATTGGGATCAAACTCTCAATGATGCTATAATTTCTTCACAAGCTCATCAAATACGAACATTGTTTTCTATAATTATATCAACATACTTCCCATCAAAACCAATTGATTTATGGATCAAATACAAAGATGATATGTGTGACGATATCTTGCATCAAATGCGCATTAGAACAGGAAATCCAAATTTACAAGTCAGTGAAAAAATTTACAACGAAGCGTTAATATCAATTGAGGACATGTGCTTGATGATGTCAAACAAAATATTATCTCAATTAGGCATGGCCACACCCAATCGCCCGATGCACGACGCTTTTAATCAAGAGTTGCAACGAGAAAAACTGTACGATCAGGATGCCTTAAGAGAATCAGTTAGAATAAATCTTCCGCTGTTGAACCAACAACAAAAGTATGTATTTGATACTCTTATGATAGTTGTACATGATGGAACTGGAGGATTTACTTCTTGGACGCTCCCGGTGGTACAGGAAAAACCTTTTTTGATTTCTTTGATTTTAGCAACAATTCGCTCACATAATGAAATTGCACTCGCACTTGCTTCATCAGGAATTGCAGCTACATTGTTGGAAGTCGGTCGAACAGCCCATTCAGCGCTAAAATTACCGTTGAGTATGCAAAGCAACGAAACACTGATCTGCAACATTTCGAAGAACTCTGAAATGGCTAAGGTTTTGCAGCAATGTAAATTGATAGTGTGGGATGAATGCACGATGGCACATAAAAAGTCTTTGGGGGCACTAGACCAAACCATGCAAGATCTGCGGAACAATCAAAACCGATTTGGTGGTGCGATGATTTTGTTATCAGGAGATTTTAGTCAAACATTGCCAGCGATTCCACGGTCAACGCCAGCTGATGAACTTAATGCATGTTTAAAGTCCTCCGTTTTGTGGAAATACGTAAAAATACTAAATTTAAGCAAGAATATGCGTGTCGAGTTGCAAAATGATCGATCTGGAGAAATATTTTCAAAACAACTCATTGACATAAGTAATGGCAACTTCGCTTTAGACTTTTTGACTGGCTGCGTTGCGTTATCTTTCCTGACAATTTTTGTCAGTTTACTGAATCAAAAACCGAACTCATTCAAAAGGTGTTCCCAAACGTTGCTCAAAATTACAGAGATAATATTTGGTTGAGCGAACGAGCTATATTGGCTCCCAAAAACATGGATGTAAATGAATTAAATTTCAAAATTCAAAATGAAATTGCCGGTGAATTGAGGATATACAAATCAGTTGATTCCGCTACTAACCAAGATGATGTCGTCAACTATCCACCCGAATTTTTGAACTCGCTGGATTTTCCAGGATTGCCGCCTCACAATCTTCAATTAAAGGTAGGATCGGTGATCATAATGTTGCGAAATATCAACCAACCGCGTCTTTGTAACGGCACACGGCTAGCGGTGAAAAAATTACTAAACAACGTGATCGAAGCAACCATTCTAAAGGGAAAGTATAATGGAGAAGACGTTTTGATACCACGCATCCCAATGGTTCGGACTGACATACCATTTGAATTTAAACGACTGCAGTTTCCAGTGCGGCTTGCTTTCGCTATGACCATAAATTAATCCCAGGGGCAGTCATTGAGTGTTTTCGGCATTAATCTTGAAAACCCATGTTTCTCGCATGACCAATTGTATGTTGCCTGTTCCCGTATTGGAAAACCATCAGCTTTGTTTGTTTACGCACCAGGTAATCAAACAAAAAATATCGTGTACCATAAAGCAATATAATGAAAATACCATTTAACACAATATTACTAAAGTATTGCAGTGTACGAAATAGAAAACTGAATTTTGTAAGTAGTTGTTGTTTAGGATTATGACATTAAAAATGCATAGAAAAGTATATTAACATTATGCAAATTTATTGTTGATATCACGGTAATTATTTGATAGTCAATAAATAAAGTGATCACTCTGAAATACGTTTATATTCAATTTTTTGTTTAAATTACACATTTGTGACTGTATAGTATCACAAACTTATCTGTTCTGGTGACTAATACTGAAAACTAAAGATGTCATCACGACATGTACACTTTATAAGCGACGCCATCACTAGAATTTGACCAGAAAAGATAAGTTTGTGGGACTGCCACAGTTTTATAGCTTTTGACAGAACGACGTCTGTCGGGTGAGCTAGTCCAAAATAAAAACTTCCACACACTTCGTAATTATTTAAATGATCATTCATAGCTCTACAACCTAAATTTGGACAATTATTAGTTAAAGAACGATCACTTCAAACCCTTAGCCTTACATGTCATGAACCCAAACTCGAACACACTTTCAAAATAGAGTATTCCAGTTTTTTATTTATGCAATTTTAATAAATTTATCAAAATTATACGTGATAGCTTATCATTTATCGAACATTTTAACAGCTTTAATGATGGTAATCTGTGATGCAATTGCAAAATATTTATATTGCACTTATGTATCAAGAGAAACTAAGGAAATTTAACCCTAAACTATTAAAAAGGGAGAAAAAATCTTCACCGATTGAGTTTAACCGCGTAACGTAGCCTAGTTTTGTTAATATAACTCTAATAACACTTAATTAGCACTTTTGCCTAAGCTTGTTGTCTAAACATAGTTCTGTTACCGTTCTGATCTTAAGCATTTATTATTACATCATTTACCTATTAATTTAGTAACTAATTAAGAGTCAAAAATGTTACAAGTAAACATTTATAATTTAAACTTTTTTTTTCAAAACGTCCTAACGTCTCTGTGAATTCCTTATTATTTTTCAATTTAGTTAAAAGAAATTTACTTTTATTAAACAACTTTTGTTTGATGACTTAACGCGAGATTATATAAGCTGACAGCTTGAACTTTATCAACACACAGAATATAAACACCCAATTTATAAAGCCAGATAATGAAATGTTCATATAGAGTTCTAAACCACTTGGCAATTTGAAATTAATATTTAATATTTACTCACGAAGGTTGACGGCGAGACGGGCTTTATCCAATATTGAAATATACGGGCTTATTTTCATCGTTTGTAGTCTCGTAGTTTATTATGAAGGGAAATTGTGGCAGCTAACCTTCCGTTATAAGAATCGACGCTTATTTTTATGTTATTTTGCTTCTAAGAAAGTAATAATTGAAGCAAATCAACATATAGATCAAAACTTTAATAAAATAAAGTGATACATTTTTGCAAATAATCTTCTCAAAAGATCTGTATCAATTTTGTTCGTTTGTGATAAAAGTTCAAGACTTATGAGGATATAAATAATACCGGCCCGCTCCTATGGCCGAATATTCTAAGGTATCATTCTCATGTAAAACTACTGGCCTGATGAAGTCGGGGAGATCTGGGATCGAATCCCAGTCGGGTGTAATGAGGCTGTTTTTTCCTAAATGGTTTCCCACTCTACTTCCATGCAAATGCGGGTAGATTACCTCTAAAATGTTTCCTTCCCCATTTCTACCTCATTAGAATAATTATCATATATGCGTATAACCTGAACAGTTAGTAAGACGCGATGATAGGGAAAAAAAGAATAATAATAATAGCATGCTCTACATTTGAAAACAAATTTCCAAAATATAGGCCTATAGCTCATAAATTCAATTTACAGTATTGAAGAATAATAATACTCCTTATGTATAGTTATTATTTCTGTTATTAATACTAGTATTAATGGATTTATTATAATTATGACAGATATTCTAAAACTTTTAAGGTTCCAGACTTTCTTATCGCTTAAATTTTACTGTGATGCACTTTTAGTTTAAAATATTTTCAACATCAACATTTTCTGTAAACGTGCCCTTGATCAAGTAATTATTCATGTCCCTGCTCGGTCCTCTCGTAATCCAAAACTATTTTCTCTCAATTAACTCTTACTAGGTCAGCCCTATAGGCCGTCGTATTCATAGCGCCAATTATAGATTTGTAGAATTTGACTTTTATCCCAAAAGAAAAGCTAAGCCCAGAGAATTATTTAAGGCTGTTGCAGTGGTCGGAATAATCGTCACACGTCAGACTCAATTTAAATTGACAAATATATTAGTTTTATTTTTAAGGAGCTTCCCCCACTACTTTTTTAAACCGAGTTACCCCCGTGTTCGACGTTAGAGGCCTCAAAACTATTGAGGTAAGGATGAGGAAGATAGAGTTTAGAGAAAGCGTGTACCAGCATTTATGTGGAGGGGGAGTTGGAAACAATTCACAAGGAAAACAGCCCCAGTGTACCTTACCAGTATTCGAACAACAACCTCCACATCAGCGTAAAACTAGACCAAACGAGACTAGCGCCTTAGTCCACTTTCCCACCGATGCGATATATCACTACATGCAAATCGATGAAAACATCATCTGGTATGGAAGAGGGGTCCCCTAAATCTGCAGTCGCCTCTTTCTATAGACCTACGAGAACTAACTCAGGCAAGGGCGTGTAAACGAAAACAGGCTTTTAAAGGTGGGGATGTGGAAGACGCGAGAAAAGGTAAATGTTTCTGCAGTTTTTATATCAAAACACATTTTTGGCAAAAATAAATAAACATTACAACAGTAGAAATATAGAGTTTAATAGCGGCAATAGATGGCACATTTTTCAAATGAAGATAAAAAGTTTTCATTAAATTCCAGGACAACCTTGACAGATATTCAAAAACTTTTGAGGTCACAATTTGATGAAAATCAATCTTTATGTTTCTACCGGAGACTTAATTGATTTATTTTGAACAAGAAAAGTGTTGATATAAAATTACAAAAGCGCTGTCTTTTTCTCAGGTCCCCTACACTCCCAGCTTGAATTCTTACCGCAGGGCCGTAGCATGATAATGTGGATGAAGGGGTGGGGTACCCAACCGGGAGTTTTTGGTCTGGGGGTGCAGTCAGCTCGTGTAGTAAAATCTATTATTATTAATGCTTACACGTTAATTGATCTATTTAATTATTTATGAATCAATCAATATTTTATGAAAAATAAATTGTACGGAGTTCCGCACGGACTTTCTCGCTCTATTGTTTAAAAATTGAGTTATTTACTCAAAACTCGTAATATATGTGAAGCGAAATAATATACACTAGCAAACCCAAGCATAAATTGCACTATACTTATGTAAAACATTTTTTTAGTCCCGGTTTTAAATTTTATAATTTTATTTTTATAGAATTAATGTCCTCATTTGTATGTTTGGACCAATAAAAAAGATCAATATTGGGTGCACAAGGGTCAACACTTCGTATTAAAATGTTGACCTACGTTTAAAATTTTTGACATTTTATTAGGTGTTGCAAATTTTCAGGTCATCGCATTGTTATTAAATTCCTCATTTATAAATTTTGACCAATAAAAAATAATAGATGTAAATATTGATTATTGAGTCTAAAATGGAGATATATCATTGTTGTACAAACATTTCTCCTAAGAGGTTTAATGAAAAATAACAAACTTTTTGAGAGACTTATATTTAATTACTCTATGGCATTGAAGAATTATTGCGTTAAAACCTAAGTAATATCCTTTACAACTAAAGTTCACAAAATTGTATTAATATATTTGCTAATATCTAAGAAACTGTTTGTTTTATAAAAATATATTTCATATAAAAGCTTTTTATTTTTAATAGTACTACAATTTAGTAATGATGAGTTATTTAGTATCTCAAATAGTTGCGGAAGTACGGAAATTTCAGCTTCTGTAAAGTACCCTAAAAGTAATTTTCATGGGAAAATGAAAATATCCAGTTTATTTATAATCTTGATCAACGCCAAGATACGAATTTTAATCAAACTCGTTAGAGCCGATTTTGAGATAGTCGAATTTTTCTCTTTTCGCCCTTTATTAAACTACTCTTAATTTTAAGTTTAAACGGACACACAGACAGACGGCAATGCAAATACCACTTTTTAGGGTTCGGGGGGTCATGAGATGTTGACATCCATCAACATTTCAGGTTAGATTTTTTTACGGTCGCAATACTTTATCTTTTTTGTTCGAAAAGTTAAAATATAAATATTTGCGTATAGTTTGAAGGTCATTGGTTTTATAAAAAATATGCTTCGAATAAAATATTTGTTTTATAAATATGGTCTACATATTTTTAATGATAAGTAATTTTATATCTCAAATAGTTTCGGAGATATGATAAAAAATGATAATTTACGCTTCAGACCGGAGACCTTAAAGTCATTTTGCCGAAATATTGAGAGTAGCCATTTTGTTAGGAATATTTGTAAATGTGTTGAAATGAAATTTAATCAAAATCGTTAGAGCCGATTTTGAGAAAATCGACTTTTTCTCTTTTTGCCTTTCAGTAAACTACCCTTAATTTTAGCGTTAGATATCCAATTCCAAAAACCCTCGGGAAAACTATATGAAAACCTTAGATACCAAGTTTTAGCCCGATCGGTGAAACAATTTAGGCTCTAGTTGGAGGTACAGACAGACAGACGGAAATTCAAAAACTACTTTTTCGAATTCGGTGGATCATGAAACGTCGAGATTCATCAAAATCTCAAGTTCGATTTTTTGGACTATCACAATACTTTCTCTACCTGTAAGATAGCGAGAAAGTAAATATAAAAAATTATAATAGGTATCAAAGAAATTTGTAAACTCCACCTTTTATACTTTTATTAATCTTTTCAATTTATATTTAACTCGATTTTTACCAATCTACAAAAACTTTTATTTAGGCTATAATAAACACAAGCTTCAGTTATTCTTTCTTCTTCAATGAGGTAGGTTATATAGTAAAAATGTATACAACCTACAATTCTAATATAAATTGAAATATAAATCGAATAATATAAAAAATCTATTTACCATTTTTCACGATCTTGATTAATTTTTTAACTTATTATGTTTTAATTTTAATATGTTTTGCTGTACTGTTACAAAGGCTCTTATGCTAAATATTTTTTACCATCATTATTATATGATATAATGGCTGAGATCCTGATTGGTGGTATACGTTTAGTGTGAATAGAGCAAAATGCGTAAGGATGCAAAGATGATGAACAGTCCATATAAAAAAGCCCTAGCTGACAACTAGATAAAAACAGGGTTGTAGCACCATATACCACTCTTGTTTGAGTTTTGTTTGGTGCTTTTCAACCCAGGCTAGAATATTGTCTTATTTTCCTATATTATAAAAATTAATAATTTTATTTTTTAATATTAAAAGACAAGTCGGCTTATTCTGTGGAAGGAAGATTTTTGAAAGGTAGTGCCTGGGAGAGAGAACACTAATATTATCTGAGCGATTATACTTTAGATCGGAACTACCGCTAGGAAATAATCAAACGGGGGAGGTATTAATTGCGCAAAGCGTTGTCCCCATTCTTCGTGAGACCCGTAATACTCCTTAAGTTTTAATTTTGTGCACACACACTGTATACTTAATCGCGTAGTATCATGGCACCCAATGAGAGAATATTATACTTTGTCCAATCAAATTCGTAGAGATAAAACAATTTCTTCAAATTCTCTAAACACAATCAACAAATTGATAATTTTGATTTTTTTGTTTAATTTTTTAATAAAAACGACGATTGCTATAATATAGTTACCTTATAGCTTCCTATGAATTACTATTAAGATAGATAGATATCAAAGTGAGCAGGGATGCAATCGTTTAATTTATTATTATTGATGATTTCACCTCGATTCGTATACCAATGTTTATTTATTTGTATAACTATGAGTGACTCTCCGAAGCAGTGACAAGCCCCAATAAAGTTAAAGTTAATAAAATTTATCAACAATACTACAGACTACGTATTATGGATTACGGACTACGAACTTATAGATCGGGACTCTTGTGTACAGAAAAATCTGTTAGGTACTGTGAAGTGGATCTTTTCAAATGGACTACGGGACTACGGTCATGGAGTGTGTAGACAGAGTTTAACTTGTATACTTTACTATTATGATAAAAATTAATATATTTATTTGAGGTATTTAACGTGCACTTTCTTAATCGACATCAGCACACGAGAATTTCTATGAGCGATAGCAAAACGGCCTACCAATATTGCCGGGAAAGATATTTTCACACATATTCCTTGGTTCTTTTACATGCCACAATCAACATGAGACCGACGGTTTTACTTACACTACGAAGGAAATTATACTATGGATTTTTATCGCTCAAGAAAAAACCGCCGACCCCAGCTGGGTGTGAACCCATGATCATGGGGTCCTGAGGCGAGCACTCTACCCCAAGACCATCGAGGCCGACCAAGTAATCAATATAAATCATGTTAATTTATTTTAATATCGACGCAAACCTCTACCAGCAAACACACACACACACCTTATCGGGGGCAGAGCAGTCTAGGGGGCTAGACTCACATTGCACTAGGTCACCGTTGAAAGACATTTGGTTTTTAATACAAAGCAGTTATGGTGGGGATGGTTCTCTACGCGTGCCTTCCTCATTTCGGTTCCACATAATACGAGTGTATTTCCTCAAAACTACAATACCTTCCTCATCCCTATCACTTGGATTAACACATCTACTCACACCAGTGAGTACGTTGACACAGGTAACAGTCTCATCAGAATCAGGTTTTGCTGGTGACGTAGAGGTTGGAGTTCGAATTCCAGCCGGGAAAGATGAGGAGGTTTTTTCTCAAATATTTCACAATTTTACCCCCAAGCTAAAGCGGGTAACATACCTTCTAAATTCTACTTTTCTCATACCTTCCTATCACTGAGAATATTTGACAATCGTCCATTTGTCTACGTCTTTGCTGGGGAAGTGAGGTTTCTTTGTTTTCATATTTGAATAATAACTTACACGTTTGTATTTTTATTTTATGTCATGCAACCATTAATTCTCTTACTTTTTCTTGTTGCACTTACATACAAATAAAAAGAAAGAGAGCATTATAAGGGTGACAAAAAGTTTATAAAAAAAGTTTCGAACAGAGTTTATGAAACTTATGAATACAAATAAGTTACATGTATTTCCCACGAGACGTCGTGAAAGTCAGTATGTAATCTCGTTTCGTCTGTGCATCTTTGTGAGCAAACGATAATTAATAGAGAGATGAAAATAAGAATATTCCTTATCCTTGCACTTGTGTAACAAAGGTTATATTAGCATATAGCTTATAATGATCAGGAGTTAAACGTAAGCTTGAAATAATATATAGCTTTCAGAAATAATAAGATGATTTAAAGAATCACTAAACCTGATGTAATCATTTTTCTTTACTTTCTCTCTCCACGTTAAACTCGTGATTTTTTTGCACCACGTCTTACTACCTGTTCGGACTATCCTCTTATATATTAATTACAGTAATTATTTTAGGTACGAGGAAGGTTATATGTATAGGAAGTGTACCCGAATTTGTATGGAGGGAAATTGGAAAACCACACCCTTATTACACCCGACCTAGATTTGAACGAGGCCTCCGATATACTAACAGGCCTAGATGCTTGTCCTATGCTAGTTGGTGACGTCACACGGAAGGGTTTATATCTCAGGAATGCTGGGTCACTTCTTACGTGTTGTGTTCTTGGGTGTGGATCTAATTATGATTCTCAAAAGGAGAACTATATAAATATATTTTCTTTTCCCAAAGAGTCCAATCGCCGTCAACAGTGAATACGTGCAATCCAAGGAACGATTTTGTATCTGGAACTTCTACTTCTAATTGAATAGCTCATTTTTGTGACCAATTTATAATCCGATAATATCATGTCACAAGAGAGGATGAATCTGTTTTAACAGTGCCCAGAAAAATTCCCAAGTTGACCATTGATGCCTATCCGTCAAATTTTCCTAATCACCACCTGAAAAACGAAGATAAGAGTTGGCTTGCTGAGACGAGGAAAATTAAAATAAATAGACTCGAGATGATGTTATTAAAGATTTTCAGGATTTCAAAGGTAAAATCAGCTCAATAAGTACATATCATTTCACAAAAATAGAATCTGAAAATAGTATTATTCTCATGAAAAATAATACTAGTTTATACATTCCTAAAATTATAGTGTCATTAAAAATAAAAACAATTTTTTTAAATTTCTATTTAGCACCACGTCTTACTACCCGTTCGGGTTATACGCTTATATACTAATTACTCTAATGGGTTAGGAATTAGAAAGGTTGAATCTAGAGGAAGTGAACCCACATTTGCATGGCGGGAGAGTGGAAAACCACTTCGGAAAAACCACACCCCGTTCACCCAACCAAGATTCGAACCTTGATCTACCCGTCCAACACAGTCTAGCTCAACACGAAACTAGCGCGTTAGCTAACTACGCCACCGAGGCGGGTAACGAACAAGTTGATTGTTAAGATTTCACGTAGTAGTGTAATCATACCCATTTTTAAATTTAAATGGGTTTTGGGACCAGAAATGTCAATTAACTGGTGGTATAAACTAGAATGTTTGTTGAGTCATCTAGGTATATTAATTCCCAATACCCTTTCAAATGAAGATACAATGAAACCTGTCTCAGAAATTTTAAAACATTGTTGTAGTGGCACTCAGGAAAATTATCCATTGAACATTAAAACAAAATGTTTGCAGGAGTAAATTAATTTGACAGTTTATAATTCACCCAAAAACATGTCGGAAACTTTAACTTGTCCTGTTCTGTTTATTTTAGTAATCCAGCGGTATACAAGCAAATTTGAAACTCTTAACTTTTAAACACTCCCCCATCTTGACTATTTAAGACAATTATTTCAGTCATCAAGCACAGGATTTAATAAATGCATCATATCAAATATTTGTCTGAAAAATCTAAGATGTTGGATGATCATGAAAAAGTTGTAAATGTATTATTACTTGAAGAAATCTATTTAAAACCACCAATTTCCTATAAAGAAGGGTCTACAGAAGATTTTTCTGACAATCTTGAGGAAAAGCAAAATATTGCATAAGTAATCAAATTATTTGACGAAAAAATATAGCTGCTCTTAAAGTATTAAAAAATCATCTTGGTGGAAATGCATGATGTAAAGCATTCAATGACAGGGAAACATCTTAGGGGGGGACCTATGTTAGCCAATAAGCGATACAAACTCTACAACTTTGGAATTGCTGGACAATTTCTCCACATCACACGTGGCTTGATAAGAGGGGAGAATATGATGAATCCTAGCACATACAATTTATCAAACAAACGTGCAGGTAGATTAACACGGGAAGCCTACATAGGCCTTCAACACACAACAAAAACTATGATTATTATTGTGAAGTACCTGTTGAATAATCTTTTGTTTTTGTATGTGTTATTAGGAAAATTCCAGACTGATAATTTAGAAGGGTTGGACAGTACAGACAAATGTGTGGTAGCAATTATCATATGTTTGTTGGACAAATTATAGAATCTGAAAGAAAATTGAAACTAAAAAGTTAAATCAAATTAGAATCATCACAATCTTGGGAATTTGAAATTAAATTATTTCTTTCAAATATGAATAACTACGAATAGGATGATATTGAGAGTGAGTACCATTTTGAAAACGTTATTTCTGACTGTGACAGTGTAGAAGTAAGTAAAAGCAATTTAATGGCTAAGATTTATATTGCAGGATATGCTGCAAATGGTGTACGTCATCGTTTGAAATGTGAAACTTGTAAACTTCTTTTATTTTGTGACAAGTCTTTGGAAATAGAATATTTTAGCTCAGCGAGCAGTTAATTAAAAATAATGGTTAGGGGAAGTTTAAAGTTGCAAACGGATTTTATCCTAACCATTACATTAAACACATTCAAGCTCTTCCAGTGTTTGATATCTGACAAAAATGAAAAAGATTGTATTACATCAAAAAGTAAAAAAAAATCTAGTAAAAAAACCTAGCCAAAGAATAATGCAACTTAAACCATTTAAACTACCATTTTAGTAATTGGGAGTGTGAAGTTTCTGTTGATTCTATTACTTAAAAGATAATCCGAGTTCTTTCAAATATTTTTCCAAAAAACTATTCCAAACTAAAAAAATTTATTCAACTGCCGGTTCCTCACAGAAAAGAAAGCTTCAACCCTTAGCATCTTTTAAGAATATTCCTAAACAATGAGCTTGGAATGTTGTATCAAGGTAAGAACTCGAAAAAATATTGATCATAAACTTTGCTTGTTTAAGAATTAATATAGGCCTATATCTGGGGTTTTGTAATGTAAGTGGTAAAATTTCTATCGTGCGTCCAGCGACTCAACAACCCTTCACTGTGACGTCACGGAAACAGTATCCAGGCCTTAGTATCTCAAAAGCCTCGATTTGAACCTCAATCTCCCCGTCATCGGCAGTTTAGTCTATTGCGAGAGTAATACCGCAGACCAGTGGTGCACAACCTTTCAACACCAGAGGGGCCACTTTTACTTTGACTGATCAATGGTGGGCCCCTCCCCCTTACTTGCTAAACACACATCTAACTTTAACAAATTCAACCAAGCCTATAAGTTATAGTGAGAAAGTTATTTTTGAAAAGCGCACTTATGAGTGATATTAAAATTCCATTTTAGAATTTTGATATTAGATTCCAAAATAAAAAATTTGATTTGTAAAGAAACACTTTTAAAAAACAAACACAAAATTAAAATAATTGTAATTTTTTTTAAAGAATGAACAGATATAAAAAAGAAAAAACATAAAATAAGCCACCAATAATGTTTACATCTTATAGAAGGCCTAATGAGAAACTTGATACTGTTTGTTTCTTATTAGTCTGTCAATATCTGGTTCAATGTTAGAAACAGCAATTCGCAAGATTCCCTCCAAATGTTCATCAGTCAGACGGGAACGACCTCTTGATTTGATCTGTTTCATCACAGAAAATCACTGTTCACATAAGTAGGTGGTTTCGAATAATGTTGCCATTTTTAGAGCATGAGTATTCAATACTTCCATGTCTTTAGGCAAGTAAATTTGATTTTCTGGGTGGGTTTAAGAACACAATTCTATATTATATCGACTCTTAAACACTTTTCTCCCTATCCATCTCGTGGGCCGTAGGTTGTGCACCACTGCCGTTAGACCATGCACCCACCTAAGCGGGCCGTCATGAATAATTGTGTTGATTGTAAATACTCGGGCAAGCTCCTTTGGAGGAAATCGCAGCGGGTGGGCTGGGCATGCACTAATTTTTAGTATAGATAAGTATTTTGCTTTATTGATTGTTATTTATAGTTAGCTTAATATTTTTTTCTTTCATCCCCTATCAAAATATTGTGAGCCTTTGACTCGGGCCCAGCACGATAGCACCAATAGTGCCCTCTTTATCATTTTTAGTGGGCCTACCATTATAGGATCATTCCGATTGAGAATCACTTATCTATAATTAATTTATATACTATACTAATTTAACATATTACTAGTAAATTCATCAGTGTTTAAAGGATGATGATTGAAAACATTTAGAGCGGGACTACCCAGACCCTAGTACTCTCACCCCCAGGGTTACGTGAAGGATTTTTGGATGTACGTTACGTACTTTTACATTACATCCATTACTGTTTCCAGCCTATGGCCTAGGTCAGTTTTTTAGTCGAGTCATATATTTTCCACTACCAGTTTTCTAGGCCTGTCGTAGCTTCATATGCCTTATAATCTAGCGTAAGACTAGGACAGACACAACATCCAGTCCCCGGGCATTGATTAATCACTGTGAAAGGTTAAACCCACATTTCACCCATGATAAATTTTCGGCTGTGCCAGAAATTGAACCCGAGATCCTTATCTCAGTAGACAGACATGCCACCGACTGATTCAAGGTGAGAGTTAAATAATCATAATTATTATAATAACAATAATAAGTCTAATAAACAATTTTTTGTATATTTAGTTTTACAACTAAAGATTTATTAAAATTCGAAACGGCTGTTTATACTTTAAAAAGTTTCGTTCCATTTTTATTTTCGCTAAAGGCAGGAAGCTACGTAAGTATGTAGTCAAAAGGGGTACGGAACTGGCAAGAGTTTGTGAAATAGGTCTATAGGCTTAGAGCAGCAGTTTTAACCAGTGTACAACAAGGGATCATCAAGTTTTGCTTTAGTTTGAATGAAGATTCAAAATAAATGAAAAATAATTTGTTGGAGAAAAATAAATCATTTTAAATCCATGATCAACTTTTTTAATAAGAAAATTTATTTATTATAATTTTATCTATTAAACTTATAAACACAGTATTTATATTGGTTATTAAATGTATAACATGAATACATGCAAAAAAAACTCGTTATTTTAATGATAAAAATTACTCCTTAAAAAATAGATGGTTTGCCTTAACAAATTTTCTCTTTGTTCCGTGTGCTATGAATTTGAAAAAGGTTAAAAATCACTAGTGTAGAGGATTAAAAACCTAAAACCTAAGGAGATATAATATAATCAACAAATTTTATAATATAATCAACAAGTTTTATAATATAATCAACAAATTTTGTGTGGAAGTAGAGCGGAAAACCACTTAGGAAAAACCACCCTCAGTACACCCGTCCAAGATTCGAACCTCGATCTCCCCGTCATAGGCAGTATATTCTATTGCGAGAGTAGCGTGTTAGACCTTGTGGCTACCGAAGCGGGTACGTTTCATATAAAATCCTTACCTTCCTCATTTCTACCCCATTAGGTCCCATGTATTATATTTATTTTTCAAATTGAATTTATTTCAACCTTTCATTTAATATGTATTTTTTTTATTTAATATATTTAACGTGCACTTCCTCTATGAACCGACTGATTATATAATCAGTTAATCACACGAGCATCTCTATATCGAGAACGAAAGAGCCTACCAAATTTGACAGAAAAGATATTTTCACATACCTTCCAGGTTTCTTTTACACGGCACAACTGACGGCTTTAATTCCCCTCCGAAGTAAGTTGTGCTATGGATTTTTATCTCTCAAGAAAAATCCAATTACCTCAGCTGGGTTTGAACCCACGAACATCGGATCCTGAGTTAAGCACTTTACACCAAGACTACCGAGGTCAACGTTAAGATGTTAACTATCTCCAATATCGTACATAGTTTTATAATGTTTGTGTTTACAGCATAGTTCAGTAAAAAAAAGACAGTTGTATTATATCTGTCAGGCTATTTTTCTCACATTAACTCATCTGTTAGCTGCCTGGACCCTGGCATTTAAATTTGCAGCTCCTCAACTCATGTCATAAAAAATCACCAAATATAAATGTAAACCTTAAATACACGGATAAGTTTTACCCTGGTAACGCTAAGTAAGTACTTATAGCCAACTCAAAAGGACCGATCGGTACCTTATTTAAATACTATAGGATTCTTGTAAAAAGGAACTTTACAAAAAATATTGCGTTCATTATTGAAAACATTTAGATTTGATTATTATGGTTATTAATAGATATTATTTATATAAAGTGACAGTTGAAAATCACTTGAATTCACGTATATAATTATGTATATGAAAGTTGTTGAATCATGGACAGATAGCTGCACCTGGCCTCTCACATCATGATTTAATATTTATATCTTATTCTCTCAACATTCCTAGATTTCAACCTAAGATGATTAAAGCTAGAAGCCTCAAAAACTTGGACGAGGATTCTCTAATTAAAGATGCCTCATCCATTTCTTGGCAAAATGTACTAGTTCTAAATAATGTTGATGAAAAGTTGAATTGTTTGAATGAAATGATACTCGGACTGTTTGACAGACAGGCTCCTATTAAAACAAAACGGGTTACTAGACCACCTGCCCCTTGGTTGACTCAGAATATACGAGTACTAATGTCCCACCGAGATGCTGCCTTTAGACTGTTTAAACAATCACGTAAAAATAATCCTGACATAACATCTGAATTATTTGAGAAATATAGATTACTTAGAAATAGATGTACACAGGACGTGCGCAAAGCTAAACTTTTATATACACATAACTTATTATCACATAGCTATTCGCCTAAAGGTTTATGGAAAGACCTTAGACAATTAGGTGTTGGATACAAACGTATTGGTAACACTGATATCCCCATATCGTCTGATGATCTTAATTCTCATTTTGTGAATACTCCTAATTTAATTGATCCCATTCAAAAAAATAGGACTCTAACTAACTTAGCGTCTCAGTTCTCAAATCATAATAAATTCAATTTTCATGCAGTATCGCTAGCAGATGTTGTACAGTCAATTAAGCGTATCAAAACAAATGCACAAGGAAATGACCAAATTCCAATTACATTTATAAAAAAAATACTTTTTTATGTTTTAAACCCTATAAGAGATATCTTTAATCATTCTCTACAAGTAGGAATTTTTCCATATTTGTGGAAATCTGCATTAGTGAGGCCTATCCCTAAAACCCCTTTGCCAACCTCTTCAGTAACAGATTATAGACCTATAAGTATACTCCCAGCGCTATCAAAAGCCTTTGAATATATCGTACACAGACAAATCTATAGCTTCATAAATCATCACAAGCTGCTAGACAATTACCAATCTGGGTTTCGACCCCATCACAGCACTACCACAGCACTCATAAATGTAACTGATGATATAAGATTAGCAATGGATAGAAGACAGTTGACGCTGTTGGCACTGTTAGACTTTAGTAAAGCTTTTGACACAATTAACCACGATATTCTTCTTGCTAAATTACAAACAAACTTTCATTTTTCAGTAAGTTCAGCTCAATGGATGCAGTCATACCTAACTGACCGCCAACAATGTGTCATGATAGGTGACACTCGGTCAACATGGCGTTCAGTGACATCTGGAGTGCCACAAGGTTCGGTCCTTGGCCCTCTCCTTTTCTCGATGTTTATAAATGATCTCCCAAGATGTTTGCAACATTCTCAACATCATCTATATGCCGATGATTTCCAACTTTATTTATCATCCTCTCTTTCTCATATTGATAGTGCCGTGGATAATATGAATGCTGACTTAAGTGCAACACATAATTGGTCACTACAAAATGGTCTCAATGTCAATCCTAAGAAATCTCAATCTATTGTTATAGGGTCAAAAAAATTATTATCCACATTGAGTTTCACATCTGTACAGAAAATAAATTTAAATAACAGCCCAATTCCATTTGTGCCGGTTGTTAATAACCTTGGTTTACATATAAATGAAAACCTAACATGGAATAATCATGTAAAACAAATATGTAAAAAAGTGTTCTTTGCCTTACACTCACTTAAGCGCCTGAAAAAATTTATACCAATGAATATTAAATCCACTCTTATCCAATCCCTTATCTTCCCGCTTTTCGACTATTGTGATGTAGTATATAATGACCTGACAGCTGACCTTGCGGCAAGACTACAAAGACTCCAAAACACATGTGTTCGATTTATATTCGACCTCCGGTCACGTGATCATATTTCCCCATACTATAAGAGACTAACTTGGTTACGACTTAAAGAAAGACGAACTCTACACTCGATGACCATCATAAAGAAACTATTGACTTCCAACTCCCCACAATACCTTTCTTCACGTATACGCTCACTCAACTCTAATAATAATTTCAACACTCGATCACAAGAAAACTCAACTTTATTCATTCCCCTTCATAATTCCAATCATTACTCAAATTCTTTCACTGTTTCAGCTTCTCGTTCATGGAATACCCTAACCAACGATGTAAAGAAATTAGAATTGAATGGTTTCAAGCGAAAAGTCGCAAATAAGCTGCGTGTGGAAGCTCATCCGTGAGATTGAGGAGTATGAGACGTAATCACACCTTGTGTGTGTGTGTGTGTGTGTGTGTGTGCGTTTTCATATTACATAATCCTTGTGTATCTTAGCTCTAGTTTTTATATCTTTTTTGTGTGTTTTTATATAATATGTCATTTTGTTAAATTTCATTTTAATTGTATTGGTTAAGTGTAAGAAAAGGCGGTAGCCTTAACTTCGCCATTAAATTCGATTATTATTATTATTATTATTGTTTTGGTAACTTTTATAAATGTCAAAAAAGTTCCTTTATATCTAAATCAAATTGTAGTTTTCCCGGCTTTAAGATGTATTTTCATATTCAAAAAAGTATCGTAGTTTGAAATAACAAAACATTTTTTATTTTACTACATAAACCACAAATGCGAATTGACAACATATCCAAAGCCTTTTTCTAAAATGATATCAAATCGGCTTAGCCTCACTAAGCCGTTGTTTAATGTCTTGGAAAAGGCTGTGTTTTTGTTCCAACCTTGAAGTGAAACTCATCCCATTCCTACTTGAAACAGACATCAAACTTCCCACAAGGATAGACAGACACCAGTATTGTCGAGCTCCAGATCGATGAAAGCTGCTTCTTTATTTATCTTCGCGTCTTACTACCCAATCGAGATACATCTACACCAAAGCAAGATTTACATGTTAACCAAAAATAGAACGTATAATTTGCCCGAGTGAAGCAGCAATTCACATGCTAGCATAAAAGTTTGTTGACAAATGATTATTTGTGACAGAAACTTTAAAAAAAAGCTAATTTATCGCATAAATATGCTATAGTGAATAAAGATGTATATTTTAGATTATTGTAACGATGTATGTTTTTAAAGTATGTCTTATGATACAGCTCAACACATTGAAACGAGTTATTTCAAAACTCCCCACAACAGTCAACGAAGCTGTCTGCTTGTATGCACGCATGCACACTGATATGAATATGTTGGTATTGCAATTTTATTAGGGGCCCCCCAAACAGAAATTCCCGAGCAGAGCTGATAAAGCTTAAGCTAGTTGAACAAAAGCAAAATGGGTAGCGCTGATAAGGTTGAAATCTTGTGATTAGTTCCTTTCTTTTCTGCGCTTGTATGAGGAAGGTAGAATTTAAAAGAAGTTTAGTCGCATCTGCGTGAAGGCATAGTGGGAAACTATTTAGTGAAAAAACTCAACACACCCAAACAGAATTCGAACGCTAACCTACATCCCCATAACTGACAATCCAGTTTATTGAGAGAGTGACGCCTCTTAGACTGCGCGACCATCGACGCGAGTCTGTTCCTCTTTACGGGATTGTAAGTTTTTTTTTTTAACTTTTTTAGTTTATAGAAGCTAAACCAGAGTGTGTGAGCTTAAAAGGAAGTAACTACAAATGTCAGTAGCACGTCTGAATACCCATAAGAGTCCTGGGCTCAATCTTTGGCAGGAACGATTGTTTCTCACTGGATCATTCATTACTTTATAGTAAATTATACTTTTATGGTTATGGATATGTTTGTTGTTCCTGTTTGAAATTTAAACTAAGAACAATCCCGTATAGACAACGTTTTAAAGCGTAGAATATTTAAAAAAATAAGGGTTATATCACATGAAGATAAATGTTGTAAACAACTGATTATTTTCTGAACTGAATCTTAATATCCGTCCGGTGAGTCCACATTTGATTATACCAATAATTAAACGTGGATATACTAATATGATAAAATCGCATATTAAATATACCTATATTTGCATAGAGGGAAAGGGACACGTTATTTAAGGGGGAGGAGGGAATGTTCATTACAACCAGCCATAATTTAAACAAGATTTTTCTATCACAGTGAAACCAGACTAATAAGCCTGACATTTAGTCCCCGTGTCCACCAATGCGTATCACCTGAGCTCGAAACCAAGCCAATTAGAGAGGATTGGGTTGTCGACCAAGGTACAATCTTCAACGTTGGAAGGAGCTTCTTATTACTTCATCTCTTCCCAAATTTCTCGTCTCTACCCCGTGACATAGCCTAACCATCCAATTACTATTTACCCTTTATAGGATGGCAAAGAGCATTTGTAACGAGCCTTCCTAAAACTGTGGAACCTGATTTTGTTACCTACATGACACAGATTTGTTACCGCACCGCGTCTTACTACCCGTTCGGGTTATACGCACTCACACTTAATGTGTAATGTTATGGTTATTGTGAGATGAAATGGAGGGCCTACAGTTTAACGTGGGATCCAAGCCACAGTGGAGGCCTGGTATTCCTCACATTCACAAGTTGTGATTAATACACGTCTTGTCAGAGGTGAAGGAAGGGTTTGGTATTTAGATAAATCTGTGCCGGNCACCACCAGGTCACCCACAGATATGTTGTTTTGGTTGCTTTTTACAATCTTATTTTCTTATCATGGTAGGGTTAGAGGTAATAAAACACTTTATTAATTTTTTTTAATTTTTGTATATTCCTAGATGTAGTGTTCGTTTTTTTGTCCACTTAATATAAACCGGCCGGGATATCCGCGTATTTACACTAGCAGGGTAAGGATGGGAAGGTTAAATATGGAAAAGAAAAATGTACCCAAATTTGTGTAAAGGGAGAGTGGGATAATACTTAGGGGAAAAAACTTCAGTATACACCTGTTCGGAATTCGAGCCCCGGCCTTTTAGTCACAGGAGAATCATACTAGACTGATACCTTTTTCCACGTGCACACCGGCGCGGTTTTTCAGGTATAGATGATTAGAATTGTTTTTGTTAACAAAACAATGAGAATATTGTATTTATATTTGTGTCAAAGTTTCAGTCACATTTAGATCAGAAGAATCTTTTATGACAGCTACATAATTTAATAAAACTATTTTCGTATATCTATGTATCACATCATAAAATGATCAACAACTTTTATTTATGACCGATAGTATTAATACCTATAAAATAACCCTAATAATATATTTTGTATAAGAATAGGAGTTGAAAAAATATAGAAAAAGGAAAAATAAGCTATTAAGTGTAAATTTAATGAAGAAAACTCACGTAAGGAAATAGGAAAAATGTGGGAAGAATCCAATGCCCATCTTCTAGATTTCTTCTAAATTCTATATATTCTATATATAATATATCGTATAGAGAAGACAGAAATAAAGAGAGATGTCACATTCATGGATTGTATTCTTCCCACATTTTCCCTTTTCCCTAGGTGGGCTTTCTTAACTAAATTTACACGTATTATTTTTCCTTTTTCTTTATTTTTATCAATTTCCGTTATTATACACTTATTTCGACGTTTGGTCACTTCATTGTTAATATATTAAAATAATAACATTGTTGACGATATACAATAATTATTTATTATGTTTAATTATTTATATATACATTTTTTTAAAGTTCTATCCTATAAGATTCTTACTGCACACGGTACAAGAAAAACAAGTTTTTTTACTTTTGGTGATGTTTTCAAAAGTTGTCTCTTTTATATTTATATATATTGTTTATTAGAATTTATTCGATGTTCTCATGAAAACATTACTAAATCACTTGTTATAGTTGTACAAGCCATAATCCTGGTTGTCCAACCTTGATGCTCTCGTGCATATTACACTATGGGCTCATGTGACTAGATAGTTAAAGTGTTCAAAAAAAAAATCACCTGAAAACTTTTGGGAAAACAAAATAGTTTCAAATTGATTAAAAAAAATTGATGAAAGATAAAACTTAGTCAACTTTTAACTCTATTAGGTCATTTGTTTTGTATATTAAAACGGGCCATAATTCCGCCCCTGAAACATCCAAGTATTGTTTTGTTTTTTAATTCCCTCCCTCCCGTTTTGAGTTTATAAATTAACATTAAATATTACCATTTTAGAAAACATTATAAAAAATAGTTTTAAAATACTAAGCTAAATTTTTTATTAACAGAGTAAATATTGACTACTTTTTTATGTGGACAGCGTCTTACTATTTATAATGGGGTAGGAATTAGGAAGGTAGAATTTAAAGATGTTTCCGTATTTGTGAGGAGGAGTGGTGGGAAACCATTTTATAAAAAAACATCTTTAGTGCACCCTACAGTGATTCGAACCCCGATCTTACCTTCATCAGCAGTCCATTATATTGCGAGAGTGACGTCTTAGTCCAGGCATGCCACACTTACGGCCCGGCCAAAGCCATAACTTCTGTGCGGCTCGCAGAAATTTTGATGAAATAATGCAGCCCAATGTATCTTTTTATAAATGTTGTACAAATACACCATTTGGGATGTGGTCATTATTTTGGACAAACTAGTAAGTGAGGTTTGTATACATGGGCTATTAAGAGGGCTCCAACGCCTCTTATCATTCTGCAATATTTACTTTTATTTTTATTTTTTTATGAAAAAAATCTAAATTTTATGTTTGAGATTTAAATGCATTTTGCTATAAACAACTTTAAATCATCAATAACTAAATTAATAAATATAAATATAAAAATAATAAAATGTAGATTTCTTCTCATTTACTCTTCAACAGCTTTCTTTTAATTTTGTTCTGTTCAATAAACTTGTGAAAAATCTAATGTTTTTTCAATGTACTCAGCTAAAACTAAATTTTACTTTTTGTTAATTTCTTAGAAACCTTTTTACTTTCAAAAATTGGCTCATTAAACTCATACAATTAGCTCAGAATTATGTTCTAGATGCTTTAAAACTCCCTCCCACAGGGTTAAATTCCTGAAATTGTCTCTGGAAGAGGGGGGGAAAGCCCACATGAGCGCCCTTTTTGGTGTACAAAATTATTTCTCTCTACTCACCAGAGATAAATTCCTAAAAAATGTTAAATTTTCCCCTCAAACATTATGTGCAATGTTTGTAAGTACAATGAATGTGTGGACAGTTTGTTTTCTCTGATGGAAAGGAGCTGACTCCCTAGAGATCACGCCTCATACTATACTAATGATACTTAGCACCGCGTCTTACTACCCATGCGGGTTATACGCTTAAATACTAATTACGCTATTGGGTTAGAAATTGGGAAGGTTGAATATAGAAGAAGTGAACCCGCATTTGCGAGAAGGGAGATTGGAAAACAATTTAGGAAAAACCACCCCCAGTTCACCCGAGGGAATCTTGAACCTCGATATCCCCGTCCTCAGCAGTCTAGCTCAACACGAAACTAGCGTTATCTAAGTACGCCACCAAGGCGGGTAGCACACGCCTTATGGATACGTATTTATTATCAATGAAAATGACATCACATTTGATAAAATCCCTGACAAAAAATATTTCAAATTTCTAGTCAAAAAAGTGCAGAGTAGTTCTTAATATTTTATACATAGATCTTTTTTTAGCATCGCGTCTTACCACTTGTTCATGTTATAGGTTATGTACTAATTACGCTAATGGGTTAGGGATGAGGAAGGTCGAGTATAGAGGAAGTGTACCCACATTTGCGTGGAGGTAGAGTGGAAAACTATTTTTGGAAAAAAAAACCTCAGTACACCCGACCGGGATTTGAACCCCGATATATTTGTCATCGAAAGTCTAGTTCAGAACGAGAGTGACGGCTTAGACCATGAAGCTACTGATGTAGGTTATACAATCTTAATCTTATTTTTATAATTATAAGGATTTTAAAAGAATATATTAAGATGGTGACGATATTGAATGTTTTAAATGGACCCCCTCAGTATTTTCAATGTCTAATATGGCCCTTAGGATCAAATGAGTCTGGCCACCGGTCTTACAACAATTTAACAATGAATTGGGTGTATTGGTTAATTAAAATGGCATTTTATTGAACTTAGTATAAATGATTGTTTGAAGAGTGGCTGGTCAGGGAAGCCCTGGATGGACGTGGTAATTTCGGGATCGGAGGATGCGTAATCAACACAATAAAATAAGCAGAGGATCTGCTGGCCAAAAATAAAGAAGAGTTGCAGGAAATGATAGACTGGCTGTCGGAGGTAGGGAGAAGAAATGGCATAGAGATTAACAATGAGAAGTCAAAAGTGATGGTGAGTTCAAAAAATGAGGCACACTTGAAAATCAAAATGGGAAACCAGGAGTTGGAAAACATAGAGCAGTTCAAGTACCTGGGAAGTCTGCTGACAAAGGATGCTTACTGCACCAAAGAAATCAGGTCAAGGAACGCTAAAGCCAAAGAAGCTTTCAACAAGAAGAGATTGCTGCTGACCAGGAAGTTGGTTTGTGAACTGAGGAAGAAACTGATGAAATGCTACATTTGGAATTATATGGAACAGAAACTTGGACTCCTAGGAAGATGAAAAAGAAATACTTGTAAAACTTTGAAATGTGGCGCTGGAAAAGATTTGAGATGATCAGGTGGACAGACAGGGTGACAAATGAAGAAGTCCTAAGATGAGTGGGGGAGAAGAGGACCATTTTGGATGTGATTCTTCGGTACAAAGTAAAATGAATCGGACACATCTTTTGCACGACGTCATAGAAAAGTTGAGGAAAAGAGGAGCTTAGGGAGGAGGAGGATTCAAATATTAGATGACTTGAAGGAAATAAGAAAATTCTGAGAGCTGAAGGAGGAGGCAGAGGACATTGCGCATTGGCGGTCTAAGTTCACTGACAATAGGAATGGACCTGTCGTAAGACAGAACACCTAATGATGATAATAATAATATTAGAGGAGAAAGTGGGGCCTAATAAAACATGGACAGCTATCTAAAATTAATGTGAAAACCTCCTTCAGTGTATTTGCTCTTTATTCGAATCAATTGGGAAACTGACACTTTAGATTGCGTGAACACTGGTACCGGCAAAGATTTCTCAAGTGGATACATTTTTTAACATAGAAATACGTGAAAATCTATACTAGAATACTCGCGAAAATACCGAGAAGGAATTCAACGTCAATACTTAACTACTTACACAAGATGCGCCACATTGGTGGGCACGCGGACTAAACGCTAAGCCCACCTTACCAGGGATGAGGTAGTATATGGAGGGTGTTTTTTCTAAATGGTTTTCCTCTCTCCCTCGACGCATATACGGATATATTTCTTTTAAGTTCTACCTTTCTCACCCTTGCTCTATCAGTATAATCAAATACAAACATCCCGGACGTGTTTTCGCTAAGATTCTAGTCTTGTTAATTTAAAAAAAAAGTTCTTGTAAATATTTATATAATTTCAAAATAATGACAATGATATATACATTATAAACCCAAAGTTTAACTCCAGGCATTCTATTTATATAATTTTACTCCATCTGTCACCTTTCTCCGAGTTAATAAGCTTGGGAGCTGTCTTGGCAGAAAGTGACAAGGTGTTCATTTTTAGCTGTGGCTTACAACTTCAGGGTCTCCTAGGAATTCTGGTCGTAGACTCCAAGAGACGCTTTATCAGGATACGGTTGACTTTGAATTAATAATAATCAGGTCACAAGGCAGAATAAAAGATAAGTATAAGTAAAACCTAGGTAGCTTTTCTAAGCATGACCACTCGGAGGATTCAGAGTGGCTGGGGTAGTGGTATTTTGGTGGGCCCCCTTCCACATAAAGTAATAAACTTAATTTGTGTACTGCATTAATACTTATTAACATAATATCTCAACTACGCAAATTAAAACATTTCATAGCATCCTTCCGTTACAAAGCTATATTATTATTATTATTATTTAGCACCACGTCTTACTATCCGTTCGGGTTATACGCTTAAGTACTAATTACACTAATGGATTAGGAATTGGGAAGGTTGAATTTAGAGGAAGTGAACCCGCATTTGCGTGGAGGGAGAGTGGAAAACCATTTAGGGAAAAACCACCCCCAGTTCACCCGACCGAGATTCGAACCTCGACTCCCCGTCCTCGTTGGTCTGGCTCAACACGACTGGCGCGTTAGCCAACTACGCCACCGAGGCGGGTTACAAAGTTATATTATTTGTATCTTTACAATGCTCAATTATAGACAGAAGAGGGCGTATATTAAAGTTTGTTTCACCCGCTTCGGTGGCCGCATGGCCTAAGGTGCTACTCTCACAAAAGAATATATTCCCGAAGACGGGGAGATCAAAGTTTGATCCCGGCCGGGTGTACTGAGGGTGTTTTTTCCTAAATGGTTTTCCACTCTCCCTCAACGTAAATTCGGGTGAACTTTCTCTAATTTAAACCTTCCTAATCCCTAGCACATTGGTGTAATTATTACACAGGCGTATAACCGAACGGATAGTAAGAGGCTGTTCTTGAAAAAAAAGTTTGCGTTTGTTCAGTTTTTATGGACAAACATTTTTCTGGTCAAACTAAATCGAATGTGGATACATTTAGTTTAATTTGCTGCACATAGTCAAGTTTGAAAGGAAAAGACCGCAAGGAAGAGATGAAAGGAGCAGATAACATAAAGTGTGAGGATGAGAGGAGAAGAATGGACAAGAGTAAGGGAGAAAGAATGATGTAAGGACAGAGGGAGATGGAGGCATTTTAATAAACTGAACCGGCCACGGGCTGAAAACAGTTCGTGATGAGGATCAAGCTACATTTAGTAATCTCAGAAGTTTTTGAATGTCTTGGGCATTACGTATTATGACCAGGACTTTTTCTCTTCGTTTAAAAGGTTTCTGACCTAATTCCGCGATTCTCATGGTATATATTAAAGAACTGTTGGGGCAGCTCTGCGAAGTGTAAATAACTAAATGTTTCAAATGAAATAATATTTGATTTAACCAAAAAACAAAAGTTTTTGGCATAAAAAAATGCAAAAATATGGAATTTTAACTCGTGTGTCCTTCGATTCCACCTTAAAAGAACTCGGTTAAAAATTATACTATAGTAACAAAAAAAACAATCCCGTCTATGCACGTGTTTTGTGATTGTGATAAGGGGACCTGCCTATTATTTCCACTCTTCAATGTGATTTCACCCCGAAGGAGACAAAAGCTAGGAAGTGTGGGATTAAATTCATAAAAACAAGCGAACATAATACTATAAAGATTTAGAAACCATTATAGAACTCCGCACTAAGTGTTTCAAATTATTGCATCCTTGTCCTATTTTAATGCTTTCATGTCCATAATAACTATATTTTAAAACTTGTTAAATCGGTCTAATTTTAAAATGATAGTTACAAAAAGCCCAAATTAAAGATAAAAGACAATTTACTATGGGTATTTTACGTGCAATTTTTGACTCAACCAATTATATTAACACACGTCTTACAAACTATCTCAACTTTATAAATGGCCCAACTTCAGACTCCTTGACCGTCAATTCATCACTGAGAAAAGGGGATTTTTGATATAATTAATGATACTTTTTCGACTGCGTCGAGAATCTAATCCGGGACCCTTAGCTTAGTGGTCATACGTGCTACCAATTTGAGCTAATGTGTCTAAAGGTAAAATATAAAACTATTATGTATGTTTTATACTTAAAGTTTCTTCTATTAAATCACATTTATAAACCCCAATAATAATAGTAATAATAATAATAATAATAATAATAATAATAATAATAATAATAATTTTTAATACAAGTCTTACTGCCCTTCCGGGCTATACTAATTTTAATGGCGTTATTTGGGTAGGACTGAGAAAGGAAAAACCATATAGAAATGTACCTACACTTGCGTGAAGGTAGATTGGGAAATAATTCAGGATAGATTATTTTCAGTTCACTCAGCTGGGATTTGAATCCCAACCTTGCCATCACCAGCGTACCTAACTAGACTAACTTGACATTTATTTCTCGTAAGCATAGATCTAAAATGTTAAACCTTCAATAAAACTATTTTCTTGTATTTATATTCAAGTCAAGTGATCAGCAGCTGTCGCTTTTTTATTCATCATATCAATTCCAATAAAATAATATACTAATAACATAATAAAATAATATCAACATTGACCTCAAAAATGGGTTTGTATTTTCTAAAAGTTTAATCTTACAAAAATTATATAGAAATATAGAAATTTATTATTATTATTATTATTATTATTATTATTATTATTATTCATCGCGTTTTAGTCTCCATTCGGGGTACTCACATACATTAATTTCGCATATGGGTGAGAAAGGTTGAATTATAGAGGTAATTTAACCGCATTTGGGCGGAGGGAGATTAGGAAACCATTTAAGAAAATACACCCGACCGGGGTTCAAAACCCAACCTCCTCGTCACCGGCAAACCAGACTAAATAAGCTTGACACAAGCACGGGTAAACGATGTAAAGAAATGGAGGGGGCTAGAAATGAGGTCAATGAGCTAACTTTACCAAACATCTCAAACCGCACCCACGATCAAACTTTGATGTCTAGGAAACCCATTTATCTAATCCACAAAACAAGGCTAGGAGACATTAAATACTACTTGCATCATAGACCGGGAAACACTAATCATTAAATGTTTGAATAATTTGTTGTTACCTGAAATATCACTTACATATCAAACCAATTATAAAACGTTTCTTACCCGCTTCGGTGACCGCATGGGCTAAGCCGTTACTCTCGCATTAGACTAGACTGCTGATGATGGAGAGGTAGAGGTTCGAATCTCGTTCGGGTGTACTGAGGGTGATTTTTCCCAAATGGTTTTACACTCTTCCTCCATGCAAACGCTGGTACACTTCCTATAAACATAAGTTCCCTAATTCTTAAAAGAATTGGCATAATTAGTGCATAAGCGTGTAACCCGAACGGGTGGTAAGACGCGGCGGTTTCTTAGTGCAAAAATTGTGTTATCAACACAATTGTGCTTACAAAATTATACGTAACCAACCTAATAGGTGTATGTTTCTAGTTAAAATTATTTTCCGGAGTAAGTTATATATAAACTTTGAGCATTAAATGTATATGGATAGTTGTTTAGTGATGATCCTATTTTGATGGGTCTAGAAAGCACAATATACACTACTCTCGTGACCCATCGAAATATTTATGTTTGACTGACGACGGACAAACCATTAGCAGTGAGCATAGCCAATATTTTACCGCCCAAGTCTACATTCCCTGAATCCATGAGGTCCTTAGGCCGTAGTCCTTAAGTCCCTGAATCCATGAGGTCCTTAGCACGTAATCCTTAAGAGACCTTGTTTGTGCTTGGCGTCGTACTATTCGTCTGGATTGTCCACATACTTACATTAAGACGGCCACCTCGGTCAGCGAAAAAGTATCAATCGCTGTCAGGCATTACGTCTCCATTCTGTCTGAGCTTATACACCATTTTACCTTTCGCCTACAGCCGCAATTTGTCATGTCAATAAGAAAGAAAGGAAAGAAATCTACGAAACTTCTTAACTCAATGTAAAGAGGAAAGATCGCTGCTAGTTGTCAACTATTTTTAAAAAAATCTGTTTTGAGGATAGGATATAAAAAATTACTGTATTTATTAGACGAAATATTAATATAGAGCTTTTTTTTTCCCATCCTGGTGAATCTCAGATCTTCTTAAATATGCTTAAAAAGTCGTTTAAATGAGCTAATGTCACATTTTCACACAATTTAGCTAAATTCAAATTAAAGGGTTGTGAAACAAAAAGAGCCCTGTTGGAATCTTTCGACTTTATTTTGGCAAACTTTGAAATAACGCATCGTAGAATTAAATATTGCTTTAGAGCTGAACGTCTGCATGGCAAATTCTCACCTATCGAGGCGGTCTTCTTAATTGAGTATAAATTATAAATGTATAATTTATAAGAAGTGTTCCTGAATTTAATAGAGGGAGAGTAGGAAACCATTTAAGAAAATCTGTCCCAAGTGCACCCAAACATGATTAAAACTCTCCTTCCTATCATTGGCAAACCAAAAATACGAGAGTGAAGCCTTTAGCCCTAATGTACCCCTTGGCAGGTCACCCTATGACCTTCAGTAGTAGGTGTGTGTGTGTGCACCCTTCGTTAACTCTGAAAAGTAGCAAGCCTACCTTGCATGGTTCAACTATGGCGAAGCTTATAAGTTATAAGATAGGAACATGGTCCGTCAAGGTAAGACTGCTGCTGCCTTTCAGTATAAACAATGTGTACATAAAGTTCTTATTAAAGCTGGGCGATATATCGTCTAGCATGATAGGTCATCCCCATGGTATATTGTCTACTACTGTATCTCTTCCCACATGGTATATTGTCTACTACTGTATCTCTTCCAACATGGTATATTGTCTACTACTGTATCTCGTCCCCCATGGTATATTGTCTACTATTGTATCTCTTCCCACATGGCATATTGTCTACTAAATTATCTCTTCCAACATGGTATATTGTCTACTAATGTATCTCTTCCCACATGGTATATTGTCTACTACTGTATCTCGTCTCCCATGGTATATTGTCTACCAAGGTATAATGAATGGTAATGCATCGTCTTTTATAATATATCGCATATTATGATACTTGGTCATGTTTGATCCTGATTTACAATAGCTGTGGTCAGGTGCTTTATGAACCTTCTCAAGTTTCTTGTTTATGGTTACTGCAAGTTAGAAATCAACGTCAATAATCATTAACTATAAAATAGTAGGGTCGGCTAAGAATTAAACCGCTGCATTGATATTTCCTATATTTTCTGTATAAATAAACTTTGCTAAAAATTCAGAAAAAAACATCTCGGTGATACATCGTCCTACTAGGCGATACATCGTCCCACTCAGCAATACATCATCCAGCTTGGTGATACATCGTCCCACTAGTCGATACATCGTCCGTTTAGGCGATACATTGTCCCACTCAGCAATACATCGTCCAGCTCAGCGATACATCGTCCCACTAGGCGATACATCGTCCTACTAGGCGATACATCGTGCCACTCAGCAATACATCATCCAGCTTGGTGATACATCGGCCCACTAGTCGATACATCATCCTATTAGGCGATACATTGTCCCACTCAGCAATACATCGTCCAGCTCGGCCATACATCGTCCCACTAGGCGAGACATTGTCCCACTTGACGATACATCGTCCTACTAGGCGATACATCATCCCACTCAGCAATACGTCGTCCCACTAGGCAATACATCGTAGTACTAGGCGATACATCGACCTACTAAGCGATACATCGTCCAGCTCGGTGATACATCGTCCCACTAGCCGATACATCGTCCCACTCGACGATATATCGTCCCACTCGGCAATACGTCGTCCCACTAGGCAATACATCGTCCCACTCGACAATACATTGTCCCACTCAGCGATACATAATCCTCAGATTACAAACATGGTTTAATTGATTTATTGATGGCAATTTTGCGATAGCCTATACCCATGACTATTGTACATTAAATACTTTAATTTCCGATTAGAATTATTACAAAATATTGTTAAAAAATTTAAACTAATAACAAATGATGGTTGTCAAACACATTATTGAGTTGCGACTTGTAAGAGCTATCAGATTTTCTCCTCACAAGCAAACACCCCACCAATGTTAGATCTTTAATTGCTAGGTACAAAGTGAGTAGAGGTATCTCTATTTCATGACATCCATGCTAGATCACCATTTACTCCGTTTCTTACGATTAAGCACATTGCTCAGCAGCCGGAGTGACTCCCTGCTTATCTCCCAACCACCACACATGTATAAATATAATTATGTTGACCCGAGGCCTTTAACACAAATAAATTAAACAATCCTGTATTTTGGGAGGGGAAAAATAATATCGTAATGTGTCAATGGTTTGTTTTGTTTTAAACAGATGTGGCCAGCAGTTAGCAAGAGAAAATTCGTGCCCAGTTGCGGACCAGATTTGTTAATATTTTGAAGAACCAATGGTACACCTAGATACTTTCTTTGGGAGATACATACAACGTATTGAAGCTACTATTCCTTTACTTTTTTCCGATAGCGAATGCGTAATGGTATACCTTTTGAATAAAAGTAGTCCTAGTCCACAGACAAAATATACCCAGACACTCAACCTCCAGATTAAAATGGTTGCTCTCCTTTTGACAGCTTGAGTCTTTCAACACTAGGATTGCTACGTTCAGTCCTATCATCACCCATCAGTGACACTAGCGAAGCCCATTATTAAAGGACTCAAGCTGGCAAAAGGAGTGCAGCAAAACCCCCGTAAGGTTGAGTCTGTTTCTCACTTGTCTATGTCCTAGTCTTAAGGTTTAATGTATGCATTCGTCATATTTGAGTGGATTTATATTATTATTTTAATGAATACATTTTAACCTTTTATTAAAATTATTATTATTATTATTATTATTATTATTATTATTATTATTATTAGCACCGCGTCTTACTACCCATTCGGGTTATACGCACTTACGCTAATGTGCNAATGGTAGGGTGATTGTGAGATGAAATGGAGGACCTACAGTTTAACGTGGAATCCGAACCACGGTGGAGGCCTGGCATTCCTCACATTCACAAGTTGTGATTAATACACATCTTGTCAGAGGTGAAGGAAGGGTTTGGCAATCAGATAAATCTGTGCCGGAACCGAGGATTGAACCCCGGACCCTCAACACAGAAATCTGACACCTTACCCCTAGACCACCAGGTCACCGACCCAGTTTATTAAAATTATTTTCGATTGATGCATAAGAATGGTTGAAATCATATAAAATCAATTTCCTGCTCACAACAAAAATAAATTAGATGACTCAGTAGCTATTTGTATTATAATTAATAGATATAGGGCACTCCCATATCAAAACTAGATTAGGGCTCAAAAAATAGCGTGTGCCAGACCATCATCAAACTTAGTTTTTTCAAAAATAGTTTTTCTTATTTCATGTTTGTATTTGTTTTTTGTTATTGCTATTTTGAGAATAAAAACTTAAGAAATATTTCTTCACTCTAACGTTTATTCCTGGCATAAAATTCTAGACATAGGTTTCTTTATTAGTCAGAGGTCATTACTGCTAGCAAAATAATTCCCTCATCACATTTTATTTCTATCTCGAGACCACCCCCGCTCGCCCCATCCAAACATATCCCTAAAATCTTAAAAAATTAAATCACTATATATTGTTTTTTAAGCGTATGACATTTTTTATCAGGAGAGATACATAATTATTACATCGTCCGGTCACCTGTGTGTGTGTGTGTGTAATCTTTTAGCCGTTCTGTTGGCACAGAGCATTGCCCAGGGTACACCATAGGAGGTTGTCTACACGTCGTACCCATAATGTGATGATAGTGATTATAAAGGTGTCAAGCCAGGGGTGATCTTAAACTTAACTTGAGTCTAATTAATCGTGGTGACCGTTGGGATAATTCTTTTTTGGGGGAAATTACCCATGGTACCAGACAGGAATCTAGCCCAGAACCCCTAGAGGCTCATAACCAGGTGTACTGACCACTACACGATGGGGCTGGTTGCGATATATCGTGAATACCAGTTTAACGCAGACGATTTATCGTTATGTCAAAATCCTTAACTCTCCAAGCCATAATTCTTATCTGCAAGTCCGTAATTCTTATAGGAGTACGTAGAAGTAAGATCAACTTTATTTTTAACCACGTCCTACCATCTGTACGGTATGCCCCCATTTTATTTAACTAATAGGGTAGAGATGAATATTTTTGAGTTTTATGATAAATGCACACACATTTGCGTGGAGAGATGAGTGGGAAACCATTTTGGGGGAAAACACTCCACAGAGATTCGAATCCCGACCTCCCCGTCACAGGCAAGTAAAACCAGATGAGCTTGACATTTAAGTCCACGTGCTCACCGATACGTGTTGGATCAGCTTTAATTTGAAGGACTGACGTTACGAAGAATCATTCACTGATAGACACACAAATAAATAACATCGAAACGTAAGTACCAATGTCTGTAAAGGACTCTATCGCTTTTTTCTAAACGATGTATTTTCACTATGTGCCCTACCTTTTATTTAATAGAAATTCCTCGCTCGTGACCTTTTTGGGTCGACGCGCTTTTAAACCATAATATAAATTCCTAAAGGCTTTTTTATAAATCAAATAAATATTATCGTAATTTTATTTGAGGAAAAAAATTGAACCAAAAAAACTAAAATAAACTTTGATTGTGGTTACAACATTTGATCAAATATTTTCATTTCTATTGGTTGACACGATATCACGTCGTTAAGGACGCGGTATGCGTGAGCAAAATTTAAATAGCTTAAGGACTCTAAGGACATCAACGACAGTAAGGATACGACCTGTGTGTACAAAATTGAAATATGTTAGGGATTCCAATCACATTAAGAGCACTTGGGATATGAAGCTATGAAGCATGCAGGATTTTTATTTTCGTTACGTCTTAGCTCCGAGACTATAAATCCCATTCTAATGACAACTTTTAGATGCATAGAGATTGACATGAAGGGAGTGAACTCTTTTCATTCGAATGAGCCTCATAATCATCCGTTTGAGTCATACACATACATTCATTACGTTAGGAGTATAAGGATGAGGAAGGGATCGTTTTAGAGGCAGTGTGCCCGTGTCTGCGAAAAGGGAGAGTGAAAAATCATTTATATAAAAACATCCTTGGTACACCCAGTCGGGATACTAACTCCGACCTCCCTGTCAATCACAAACCATCTTGACATCTGGATTGTGTGCCACTGACACGGATTCTTAAGAAGTAAATTATTAATGAGAAATAATTGTAGCTCAAGTAAAAGGTATTTTAAACAAGTTCGCACCAGCTACTGTACGGTTTATGGTTCTAGACTCGCAATGCACCTAGTCACGATTCACGGGGGGATAATAGTTTGACTCCTGGTAGGGTGAACTAAGGGTGATTTTCCCACAATCAGTTTGTCACTGTGATTTCTCGACTCTTTCTTAAGATAATGTTTGGATACTCTCTCTAAACTAACTTCCCCATAAATTTACCGGTGAACATGCAAACTAAAGCGTGTCTTATTTTTTCTGTTTTATCGGTGACTGGGAAGGTCAGGGTTTTATTCTCATTTGGGTGTATTGAGGGGGTTCTACCTAGACTTTCCCTCAACACAAATACTAGTAGACTTCCTCTGAATTCTGCCCCCCCCCCCCCC
>CABFWB010002739.1:0-18193 GCA_902151455.1 Timema bartmani | reverse complement strand
TGTAAATAGCCAGATAGCTCTGAAGGATAGTGGGACGAGGAGCATGGATGAAATTTCCTCATTCATTCCCATCCCTTTAATTAAACCCTTGTATTAAACTGATCTAGGAAAACAGAATTTCGACAAGTCCAAGTTGAATTTAGAAACAACCCATCAGGTGGTCGAATAATAATAATAATAATTATTATTATTATTATTATCACCACGTTTTACTACCCGTTCGTGTTATACGCTTATGTACTAATTACGCTAATGGATTAGTAATTGGGAAGGTTAAATATGGAGGAAGTGAACCCACATTTGCGTGGAGGGAGAGTGAAAAATCATTTAGGAAAACCACCCCAGTCCACCCTACCGAGATTTGAACCTCGATCTCTCGGCAGTCTAGCTCAACACGTAACTAGCGCGTTAGCTAAATATGCCACTGAGGCGGGCCGAATAATGTAAACGTCACTCTAATGTTATACTGGATTACCGGTCAGGATTCGAATTCCAGTCGGGTGTACTGACGGTATTTTTTCTAAATGGTTTCACAATATCCCTCCACGCAAATTTGTATACAGTTTCTTTCAAGGTCTACCTTCCTCATTCCTATCCAATTAACGTCTTTAGTAAAATACATACAGTCAAATTTTTATAAGAAGATTTTTTGTTGAAAATATATTTTATTTTTGCGGCCAACATAGATAATGTATTACTATAATATTAATATTATAGTAATACATTATCTATGTTGGCCATCAAAAGTGACAGGTGCATATTGTAAGACCTGAAGAATGAATACGTGAAAGTAGATCTACTCACTTTTCTGTCTGTCAACCCATAAAAATTGAACTATATATAACCCAAACGGATACTAAGATTCGGTAAAATAAAGATATTCAAAAACAATTATAATGATTGGTTTCCCACCCACACAGTCAAGAAGCCCCCTTTCCATCAGTTCTCTATACCTTGGTTTTAAACCTTTGAGCAGTCAAACGACGAGGGTGTATAACGGAAAACTTCATAATTCGGCAGGCGGAAGTTTCCACACGTTCATCAGCTTTCTGAATTGAAGCGTTTGGTGCAAGAATTAGACAAGAATAATGTTTAATCAATCAAATTCAAAATAACAAAGTACAAAAAATTACAATGTATGTGGGTTTTTTAAGAAATAAAGCGTTTCAAAGCAAAATACATTCAATGCTTTTTTTTAAATCAATGTGAATAGTAAACATGTTATCGCACGTATCACAATATTTTGTGTGCTTAGGGTAAAATTAACGTATTCTTGCTTGCTTATCTCGATATAATTTTATGTGAATAACACTGTAAATATAAAGTTAGCTAAATCTCGGATCAACTGTTATCTTCTCAAAAATATTGACTGTACTAAAAAGTGAATATAAACGCAAACAGAAATTCGAAGCTATGTAAAGTAGCTTTCTTTCCGTCTGAAACATCCTACTTAGAAACTAAAGATGATTACTGAGGGCGGAATTTTTAATAATAAGAACAAACATTTTTTACCTCAGATTTTATATAACTAGATTTAGAAGGCTGTATTTAAGATAAGAAATCTGGAGTTTATAATAAAGTGTATCATTCAAAACCTTAATGTGGGAATATTATATTCCACAGCCTGGAATATTTTATATAATTTAATATTAACGATATAAAGCTTTAATAACTTTTTTAGCACCACGTCTTACCACATGTTCAGGTTATACGCATATGTACTATTAACGCTAGTCAGCTAGTGATGAGGAAGGATTTTTCAGAGGAAGTGTACCCGAATTTTCTTGGAGGGAGAGTGGATAACCATTTTGTAAAAATAAACTCGGTCCAACTGACCGAGATTCGAACCCTGATCTCCCTGTCATTGGTAGTATAATCAAACACAAGAGTGACGCCTTAGACCATGCGGCCACCGAAGCAGGTCTTAATAACTTACTTTACTATATTGTACACAACCTAACATACATTACAAATTTGTTGTCATGATAATAAACAACTAATTTGCACGTAAATACCATGACCATATACAGTATATTATTGCCTAATTTACAAATAGCTGAACAGTTGTTACCATGCTGTATCTATAGGCCTGCAGGACTATAATCGCTCGAACAGTAGCTAATATTAATGGAAATAACCAAGACAAAATCATAATATAGTGTTCAACCCCCTTCTACTGAACTTTTATCACACTGACAGCGGTGAACCACTTAAGGCGGTTGGACCTTTTCATTTGGCGTGAAAATGCAGAGCCATGGGAACAAACGGCTATCTTCAAGAATTTTTTATTGTTTTGCAATTTTCTTTTCGGAAACGGTTTGTTCAAGAATAGAAGCATGTTAATTAAGTTATACTTTTTATATAGACACCTCCTCTATAGTTTTAACAGTGATCAAATATCAACAATTTTGACATTTTTCAATAGAAAACTGCCGGCTGCATAACAAAAAATTAAGAAAATGTAACACCTAATAAACATTGATACATTATCTTAGAAGAGGTGTTGAAAATATTATCATGCAAATTTCACTCGTTATCGAGAAAACTGATATTTCCAAACTTATGATTTTTCTGCAAGACCTGCCCGGTAGCTAGCGCCATATACTATTTCCGTGATTCGTCTGTTCTTGTTGGCGTGGAAGGATACTTTGGTCGGTTCTGAAGCCCCTTCACGCCTTTCACCCTTCCACCCACCATCTCACAAAATAGGTTTTAGACTTGCACTCGACAGGGCCAAGGGCCTTAACAAGGGTGTGTACCAGGATAAATAGATTTAATATGTGGGACGCCGGCTAATAGTATTACCATACTCATATTGTGGTCGGTAGATAAGGTCACGTCTATCAGGACCTCTGGATATCTTGTAAGACTCAAGACACTGAAGAAGGAAGCTGAGACACACGGATATATCCTACCGGAAGCTTAGGCTACTTAAATAATGTGAAATACTAATGTAACTTTTGATATTAGTGTATTGTAGCAGTTTATTTCTTTTGTATAAGTGACTATTAACATTTATATAATAGCCAGTTAATACCAACAACATGCCAATGAACAATTTTTACTCTTAAAAGAGCATGAAATATAGTTTACAACAACTTATATGCCCTCTTACAAACCATAAACAATGTATTTCAATTAAGTACCTCGTGTGCCGTTACCATGACAACGAATCATAATAGTTCTTTTACGATGAAATAAACACTAAGTTTGTTTATATAAATATACAAAGAAATAGGGTTCGCTTTTATTTATGAATAATTAAAATAAATTAAGAGGTTGGGGCAAAAACATGATAACCTCATACATTTAAATGGGATATTTTCACTATTTAAATGTCAATAAATTTATTAAGTTTAGCTCTAAAAATAAATATAATATTTGTTGATGTTAGCTATCCTCAAAATATCGACTGACTATAAAAAAAAACACCTGTAGTTCAATAGGTAATCTACCAGAAATATGTGCCAATACATGTTTTCATAAAATTAAATTCATCATGTTTTCCCCACGACCCCCTCGTGTCCTTTTAGTACCGAAAGTTTGTAATTAAAAATAACAACACCAATTATATCCTTTTACCTGCCTAGTCAATGTTCGAATCAAAAATCATCAAATACGCGAGCTAAGGAACAAGGACATTTAAATCGTGAAAAACAAATAATAAATAAAAAGCAAGTAAAATTATAGAAAGCAGTACTTAAACATGTTAATATAATTTTAAAAATAAATAATACAACAAAATCAAGTAAACTTTCTCATAAATAAATTTCAAATTTTCAGTAGTCTAATCAGTAAATTACCTTTAAATAAATTTCTTTTATAAAAACAAGTATACAACGTTATTTATAAATAATGTAAAGTACTCCCCAGGTACAGCTACATTTTGAACAAAATTGTAAAGGGAATAATATTTTAAATACGTAAAACTTTCAAAAATTATTCATCAGCAAGCTAACATGTTTTATATTAATATGTTTTAGGAAAACAAATATACATCCTTGTTTACTATGTAAAACACTCACCAAAGACCTAACGTGAACAAAATTGTTGAGCAATTTTTGAAAAAGTTTAAATTTTCAAAAAATATTCACCACTTAATTATTATCCTTAAATCAATTTTTCTTCAAAAAATAAGTTACAAGGCTGTTTATGATGTTAAAAAGATTCAGTATATCCAATTTAAACAAAACCATTAAGGCCCATAGCCAATTTCAAAAATTTTGAATTTTCAAAAACCTCCTTAATTTTTGAGATAAAAAACAAAGTCATGATTTGGCCTTGAGGTATGAACTAGAGTATCTAAATTTTAAGTTTGAACGAAATTCATAAAACCGATTCGGCTTTACCCTGAGGCACAAACAGAAATATAGAGGAGATGGCCAGATAGACAAACAGATATAATTGAAAGACTCAATTTTTTGTGTTTTAGTTTGAGAACACAAAATCGTGGAGGTCTATCTTAATCTTGATGAAAAAAAATAAAAATCGCGATCACATTGCCTTCTCTATATAAGAAAATGTGACATAGGTAAAATATAGGTTTCGAAATATTTTTAAACAAAATAGAGATGCGATTGTTATTTCAAAGAGGCTATCTAACCACTTGTCTATCTTATCAACGCGTGACTTATCAATCTGAGTAATTGATAAGACCTTATATACTATCAGACTTTATAGTCTGTGCTTAAGTGTTAAGCGGTCAACATTCTGTTTAAGAAAAACACTAGAAAGTTGGTAAAAAGTTTGGAAACAAATGTTTAGTAGCAAAGTAAATGCTTTCAGAGCTATTTGAGAATGTCAGTGCCCAAATCTCCATTAAATATATTATATTGCTAACAATGGGCTAGAAATTACTATTTTTTGCTTATTTATACATATAGTGCAGTGTTTATTTCCATACTAAAGAAGCTACGACTAATTGTCAAGTTTTAATTCACATCTCTGCCCCATTGCATCTGACTACCCATCCGGACCGTTCAAATTAATCACACTAATGATGCAGGGAAGATGAAGGTAAATCTAGAGTAAATGTTTCTGCATTTGCGTGAAGGGAGAAAGGGAATTCCTCAAGGAAAAAACCACCCTCTGTACACTCAACCAATATTTTAGCCCAAACCACTCCATCACCGGAAAACCAGACTAAGCGATCTTGACACTAAGTACACGTATAAAATTAATATAGTAGTTAATTACTAAACAAACACGGGCTTATAAAAATATTTAAATTTGTTATTTTTTAAGAAAATATCTCATCTGCCTACATTATCAACTGAAGATCTGACAACAAGCATGCCAATGCGCATTCTTTCCTATCTGTAAGCCTCAGGTTCGTTTCCCTGTTAAGGAACGTAAGTGGGTTATGAAGTGACGATTTCTATGGAACATATTATGTAAATCTGAGGATTTGAAGTGAAAATAAAGAGACGGTGTTAAACGTAAGCGCCGATCAGGCCTACTCACCGGAAACCCAATGTAGTGACGATGTGGAAGAGACGGTAGCGCTCGTTCAGGTAGACCCGGCGCGTACCACAAGTTAGGCAACCACGAGAGCTTGAATCGAGAACCTCATGTTGGCTGGTTTTGAGAAGCGGAACTTCACATCGATACGACGAGGAAACGTTCCAGAGGCGCATGCGCAGTGTTTCCCCCAGGTCCACATCGCTCGGTGCATTGTTGCCCCCTCCACCTTCCATCATCACCCCGCCAATCGATAATCCCCTACTTTTACCCGTTTGACACCGAAACGCATTCATCACAACAATGATTTTATTATCTATCACCTCTGATGTTACAATCTTTTGATCGCTCAGTCCGATATCTTAGATTAGTTGGTAGTGCGTCTGTCCATAGAGCTAAGAGTTCCTGTTTCGATGAATAACACGGTTGAAAAAAAATGTTATTGTTGAAATTGGGGCATCCCCTTTCACAGTGATGAATTAAGTAAGTTTGGAATTCGTGTGTTGATATAGCAAGTCAGTTTATAAAGTGTACGTTAAATAACTCTAATAAAAAGGTTGGCAGCTCATTTTCATACGAAATAATACACTCACTTAAAATATAAATTTCCTGTTCGATAGATAGGCGTCACTCTCACATTAGAATAGACTGCCGATGATGGGGAGATCGAGGTTTGAATCTTGGTCGGTTGTACTGAGGTTTTTTCCAAAAATTGTTTTTGACTCTACCTTCACGCAAATGCGGGTACACTTCCTCTAAATATAGAATTCCTAATCCCTATAACCACTGGCGTACATAAACGTATAACTAGAACGGGTGATAGGACGTGTTAATGAAAAAAATTACATAAATAAATATCTAAGATTTTAAAATTTATCTTATTGATTTCAAATAATAGAATAACAATATTTTTGATTAAAATGAGAACTAGGTGTACATAAAAACATTCTTATAATGTATTGTTGATTTTAAGATCTTTTCAACTAGTGTGTGGGGACATTATGGTGAACTCCCAATTAATCTGAGACTTTTTTTAGCACGGTGTCTTACTACCCATTCGGCTTATACACTTAATCGCTTATGTACTGATTACGCTAATGGGCTTAGGATCAGGAAGGTTGAATTTAGAGGACGTGCACCCGTGTTTGCATGGAAGGGGAGTGGAAAACCATTTTGGAAAAAGCACCTCAAGTACACCCAACCGATATTCGAACCACGATCTCCCTGTCGACGGTTGTCAAGTCTAATGCGAGAGTAGTACCTTAAACTACTCGGCCATCGAAGCAGGTATATTTTATTTTTAAAAGATGTACTTATCTAACGTAAAATTATCTTTAACGCTTTATCTACACACCAATTAATCTTATATAACTTGTAGACGTTTTATTTCTGGTGAAACTTTACAAAAAATACGTCTATAGTTGAATAAAGTAAAATAAAGTAGCAATAATATACATGCAACTATCTTCCTGTTCAAGGGCGTATTATAAAGTAGGTAATTTAAAGTACAGTCACTGTCATAATAAAAGGGGTCAGTGTAGACTAGAAATAATAACTGGTGACCCGCGAGCTGTACACGGCCCGGAGAAGAGTTTTATTTTCCGCAACCAGAGTTTTTTTTTATAAACCTAAATTATTAATATCCAACGTGCTTACTCTATAGTTCAGTAAAAAAATTAATATATTTTGATTATTTTTACCAGGTATTTTTTCTTACGTCCAGCGCAGTTCATTCATTTGCGTTACAATCCTAACCTCTGCGAGAATTTGAGTTTTCGACATCAAACCTACAATAAGAAAGCATTTGTTTACTTGTCAATTTTATCGGACTTTTGCGTGGTATATTATATTATATTTCGTTTAGTTTCATGCCCTGTATTCGTGCTGGAAAACGACTGTTTCGTGGAAAATTGTCAATTATACCATAATTTACATTGTTATTTTAGTCCATAATATTTTTTTTTTATAGAATTACACTCTCTAGTGGTTTACTAAATAATTTTCATTTTCCAATGAAGTGCCCAATACTTGATCTTAGTAGACTTTGTTGGAGTCATGCAAAATCATTTTGAGATCTAGCTTTTTTCCCCCCAGAAATTATCAATTTGGTACTCACCCACATCGATGGGACACGTGGTCAGAATGTCAATCTCATTTGGGTTTGGTTTGTCGGTGATAAGATGGTTGAGGTTCGAAACCTGGCTGAATAGGTGAACTGAGGGGGCTTTTCCCTAAATGGTTTCACATTCTACATCCACGCAAATGGGGGTACATTTCTTATAAACTATATCTTCCGCATCCCTAACACATTAATATAATTCATATTTTTGCCTATAACACATATTGGTATTAATATGCAATGAAAAACTAATTTTAGGCCTATATTGATTAAAATAAATATTTTGCCTAAACTGTTGATCAAGCCGGTTAAGGCATAAATCTGATCTTACATATTAGTTTATTGGTGACAAGAAATCGGGGTTAAATCCCGGACGGGTGTAGGAGAGTGTTTTTCCCTAAATGTTTTCCACGCTCAATTGTTCGATAAAGTAGTAAGACACGATAAAATAAAATAAAGATAGCAAGAACTAAAGTTAATGCTAGCTGTTAGCATCTTTATCTATCCAAGTTAAGTGATCAGTAAAGAAACAAACTTAAAGTAAATACGCCAGAGCTAGGAATATAAGAGGTGATTTCTAATCAATGCACCGGAATTATCCTGAATAAAAAATTCTAAACCAATGCAAAAACTAATATCGTTAAACCCTGTCGGGATCGATTTTCAGCCTTCCAAGTACGAGTCAATTTCTGCAACAAAAAATTGTTTTTTAATTGGAGATTTCACGTTTCCCAATGTGATTGTTATCTGACATTATAATGGCCATCAACAGAAGTTTTAATGAGGATATAATTTTTTTAAAGGTAAAGGAAGATGTTCCGATGGCACGTCATTAAAAGCGACCCCCTCTAATTATGTGTACCGCAATACTCCCATGCTTAGAAGGAGTAGAATTTTGGTAGGAAATATTTTTAGAAAATACAAAAATATTATTTTTCAGTCAACTGTGATAACACTAAACAATTTAATTAGTGTTAGTTTATAGGTATTTATAATATTGATAAAAAGTGACAATTTAAGATCATGACTTGACGTATGAATACGTGAAAGTAGATCTAAAATCTCTTCTATTTGTTGGATTGGATTCTATATAATATTTATTATATATATAATGTTAAACTCAAATTGTAATAAAATCATGCTTTTGGCCCACAAAATCGCTAAATTGTAACCTTAGTTCACTGTCTACGACTCAAGTACAGCCAACTTAACGACGGAGTTCCGTTTCAATACTACGGACAGGTTTTCTAGCTGTTGCATAAAACCTGTAAGCAATATTGATGTAACTTAGCAGGTTATCTTGTGGTAGTCGTCATATCATTATCTAATTTCCTGAGGGGGGGGGGGAAGAAAGGATACAAGGAGGTAGAAAAAAAGTTAAGAAGTGCGTGTTAAAGAGGCTTATAGCAAGAGCCCGAAGGCTGAGATTTGTTGAGGATACAGGAGTGTTCAGTTGAGCTAGCTGAACACAGATTAATCTCATTGTTTACCATAACAACCCTTGGTAGGCCTGTCAACACGAGGTAGGGAGACAACTTTCTGGCCCCGAAATGCCATGGAAATACCACTATAATAACATTAGCCAACAATTTTTTTTTCCATACCTCCGGGAAATAAGTGGCCGATTCTAAATTAAATGTATGTGCTGATTCCAAAAAGTCATCAATTAGTTCCTTAATCCCATTCTTTTGGGGGAACTGGAACTGATTGGTCTTAGCTCTGTAGATCCAGCCTTATTTGCAGATATGTTCGGATATTTTAAAGTGTGCTCACTTTTTTTTTTTTACATCCCTGATATTTTTATCATACAGAAATAGCAATCATCATTGTGGTTACTTGGCTCTTGGCACACTTAAGGTTCATCTAAAGGCATAATTTTGAGTTTCCCAGTTAGCTACATCCTCTGATGTGTTATGCGGTTAATAAAGGACATATGTGGAGCCTAGTTTCCGTATTTATCGCCTATATTGCTACCAAAATACATACGTTTAGTAATGCTAAAGATTTACTTGCTCATATATTTCGTTGTGAGCCAATCACACACGTAGCAGAAAATTGTCAAGTTGATTAAAACACTTCCTTTTCTTATACATTATAGCAATACACTGGTAAGCAAACAACAATATAAAAATACTCTCCAAATAAACACAGATCAAGCACTTACTCTATAGCTGTATCTCTGTAACTGGAAGAGTTATTTGTGTGAGCATATAATTATGTACAGTCAAATCTCGATTCTACGACCTCGGGAATAACGTCCCTCTCGAAGTAACGACCTTTTTTTGGGGAACCGCGAAAAATGTGGAAAAAAAGTTCGACAATTTTAAGAAACTCAGCCGTAAAATGTGTTTGTTGCAGTTATTTAGGTCGTTGGGCTGTGATTTTTTTGTGACGCTGTATTACTAGTAACTGGAGTAGGTCAGGTATAAAAATAGACACTACCCCATCAGTGCCAGCCAATAGCACTTGACTCTGTCCACCCCCTTCCACAAGCAAGACAATATTTCCCCGCGCACGACTGTCGCTACATCATGCGCCAGGCTTGATTTTGCCATTATTATTTAGATTCTCAATTTGGTTACGTTTTTGGTTTGATTTTTGAAGACCCACGCTAGTTTTTTATTTAATACGAACTTATAATTTCGACGAAATTAGTGGAAAGAGGACCTTCTTGACGCTCATGAAGAAGTACGAGATCAACCAGGAAGTGAATGAGAAGAAGATTACAAAAACGAAGATTGCGCGGCAGCATGGCATCCCTAAGTCGACACTTTTCACGATTCTCAAAACAAGAGAAGAAATTGTGAATGCAGTGCAGAAGGAAGGCCACAATCTAAAGGCCAAACATTTTAAGGGTGTGACGCACGCGAATCTGTATCAAGCTATGCTGGAGTGGTTCAGCCAGCATAGAGCGAAAAACGTGCCTATAAATGGACCGATGATGCAGAGGAAGGCCGATGAATTTTCCATGAGGTTGGGTATAGAAAACTAAGTGTTCAAGTGGGTGGCTAGAGCGTTTCAAAGTGCATCACAGCATATCCAGCCAAGGGGTCATCGGTGAAAGCACATAGGTTGACCCAACACCGGTGAGGGAGTGGATGCCCTTGCTCCAAAACATCTTTAGGCGCTATCAGCCTCAAGATGTATACAATGCTGACGAGCTGGGGATGTTCTACAACCTCATGCCAGATCACACACTTGCTGCGAAAGGGGATAAGTGCAAGGGTGTGAAGAGGAGCAAGGAGCGCCTCACCGTCCTTCTGTGCTGCAACATGGACGGCAGTGATAAGATGAAGTCCCTCATGATCGGGAAGTTCAAGAAACCCCGGGGTTTCAAAAGCAACATCCTGCCTTGTGATTATGATTTTAATAAGAAGGCATGGATGAACTTGGGGTTGTTCACGAGGTGGCTTCAAGGCTCCGATTCGAAGATGGACACCGCAAATAGAAAAGTCGTGCTCTTCGTCGACAATTGTCCTGCACATTCTGCTCTCAACAAACTCAGGAACATCGAGCCGGTGTTTCTGCCAAAGAACACCACCAGCAAGCTTCAGACCCTGGACCGGGGAATAATCCAGCAAGTGAAGGTGAAGTTCTGTGAGATGCTTGTACGGAGTATGGTGTGGAATAATGACATGGGCAAGGAGGTCAAAAAGTGGGACGTGTTCAGGACTATGGAAGGAATCGTCACCAGTTGGAGGGCCGTGAGACCAGCGGTGATCACCAACTGCTTCCGACACGGCCACTTTGTCCTACCAGTCAACGAAGAGACTGCAGTCTATATGCTTCCCGACACTGCCAGCGCCGAGACGACCCAGACAACCCTCTGTCAGTGGACGCCAATTCTCAGCCAGGCCCCTACACAGATACCGCAGCCTGGCTCATCAATAGCACCTTCGTCTGCCCCCCTGACTTTCACTCGGCCGTGCGACGAGGAAACGTGGCAGAAATTAGCCCCAGACTGCACGTATGAGGAGTGCATGGCAGCAGACGATGACATCACAGTTTGGGGCACCCTCGACAACGCTGATATAATCAGGAAGAAGCAGGAGTCCAGCGATAAAGAGGGGGAGGAAGAAATGGATGAAGAGCCTGAAGACATCCCCATCAACGAAAGATGTTCTGAAAGCCGGGGACGTCTACTCAAGAGCACTTAAGCGACAGGGAGCTAGCGAAGAGCTGTGATTCCAGTTCTATAATGAGAAAGACTTCGTCGAGCAAACTGGCGCTAAAAAGAAACAGGCCTCCATAATGGACTTCATTAAGAAATAGGTAGTTTTTTCATGTTTTGTTTAAAAAATGCCATTTTTGCGTATGAGGTTTGGGGGTGGAACAAAATCGGTTAAAATTCCAATAACGACCCCTTCGAAATAACGACCCTTTTCCAAGGAACCATGAAAGGTCGTAAAATCGAGAGTTGACTGTATTACTACAACGATACCCTCGAGACACTACTGCCCTCTCTGAGCAAATGCGAAAAATATTTTGCTATGAATCTGAGCATTGTCATAGTGTCTTCATGCTTTTATGTATTGTAAACTTTAATATTCTTTATTTTGACTTATTTATCATTAGTAAAATTGTTATTTGTTCCTAATATTAAATTATAAACTCATTTCTTGACTACTTAGTGTGGAGTTGGTTTCACAAAACATCAAGTTATTATAATTATTTTAATACCGGTATTTAAAGTTTTCTTTCTTAGTTAATTAATGTTAATATTAGTGTTTATAGTAAATAATATGGTTAGTAGGTAATAATTTTATTTTTGTGAAATTCCTTCTAGAAACCTGAGGAATGTATCAAATTATTAGACAACTTTTACCTTCTCCCAACCCTTCGGGTAGATAAATTATTGAATAGAATAGAACTCGAGATTTTGATGGATGTTGACGTTTCATAGCCCCCTGAACCAGAAAAAGTAGTTTTTGACATGCCATATGTTTGTCTGTGTGTCTGTATCTAAGCCTAAGAGTCCAAACCATTTTAATGTTCGGCGGGTTTTCATATGGTTCCCCCGAGAAATATTTTGGAATTATATATCTGAACCTAACATTAGGGGTAGGCCCTAATTTAATGTGGGGTGAAAGGAGAAAAACAAATTCTCCGAAAATTGGTTCTAGCAATTTTGATTGAAATTCATATCTAAGTATCGGTTTTCATTAAAAGCCAAATGTCAATTCTCATTTCCCGTGAAAATGATTTTGAGGGTACTTTACACAAGCGCAAATCTCAAATATTTATCATATCTCCGGAGGAACTCTTTGAGAGACTAAATAACTTATCATTGCAAAATTGTAGAGCTACTACAAATAAAAATCTTTTACTTAAAATATATTTTTATAAATCCAATAGCTTCCGAGCTATAAGCAAATAGGCTATATCAAATTTATTGAGGTTTTGGAATAATCGTCAAAAAAGGTGTTATGCTCTTTGGTGAGTGTGGATGTTTCTTTTTACTCATTGTTTCTGTAACATTATGTATTATTTCATTTATGCTCTTTGGTAGAATGTGATTATATGTTTATATTATGTTTCTGCAGCGATGACCAATGTATATTATTTTGTTTGACTTATCTTACGAATTTTAAGTAAATGACGCCATTTTAAGGTAAAGGGGAAAGAAAGTTTGTGCGGTGCAACGTAACATTTATTTACTTATAGTTAGAATAAAATAAAGTATACTAAATAAAACCAAAACGATAATCAAGACACTCTTAAAAGTAATGAGACCATTTTTATTTTTTAAATATTTTAGTTATTTTATTTTATATATATTCTCCAATATCCAAGGTATTTTTGAACAATACCCATTTTACCCTCAGGCGGGTCTTGAGCACTTTGGTTATATAATATTTAGGCGATATTCGGACGTCAGTCAATCCCTCCTTTGATCTGAGCTGTTTGATATTAGTACACTGGAAGAATGGTTAACTCCTGAGACGAGACTATAAATACAGCTCTTCTGCTTGTTATTAGTACAGTAGAGTAGACTATACATAGAGGTTTTCCCTCGGGGTGTACAAAATTGCACTAATTCCGTCCAGTATCAGGATGAATGATGCTTTGTTTGCTTTTCAAATTGACATATTTTTTCCTGTGACCTTAGATTATCTGTTGTTATATAATTTATCTAACTTCTACTTTTTCTGTCTCAGATCAATTAACCTTTGACCCTAAAAGATAAATACGCCACTAACCATTAGGTTTAAGAGTCGAAAAAATGTATCCTTTTGAAACGTAATGCATTTTTTTCCAGGAATGTTAAAAAAAAGGGCTTCTATTGTATCGGCGATTATTATGATTAGTTGACAATAGAGGTTTTGACGCGTCATAGCGCCTGGAGGGGGATAAAGGCTTGCACCTATTGTTGTCATGATTTATTCACTCTAACACCATTACTCACTAACCGTGACTTGAAGGATGCCCCTACCACTTTAGAACTTGTGCGAACGTCTTAGTTTGGTTTTTTGTTGGCAAACTACTGTATTATGTGGGTGAAGATGAAACGTTAGTAGTTAAAAACAAGAGACTTTAATCCATTTTTGAAAACGCTTTTAATCAGAAAAAATTAAGAAATTATAAGTTGAAAAGAACCAGTCTATAAAAATGAGAGTAACAACCAGAGGGCTCGTTGTGCTGACTACATAACACCCTCTATCCACATAAGTTGACACCATCTTAGCCGGAAGGCGGCGGCCACTCGGTTGTTATAGCCCTGTAGCCACCTTTATGTCCCAGAAATAATGGTCAGGAAGGTTACAAGAGAATAACAGTATTTTATTTGACACGAATATAGTAGATGTACAATGACAAATTATCAAAATAATCACATAAGATATGACATGCAAAGTGTATGGCATCGATATGTATCATAACACATCGCAAGATAAGTGAATCGACTAGAACGTATCGAGTCAGAGACTTTATTATAATGCACAATGTTCTACAAACGTTAAAACGGATTGGAATGCCCTAATTTGAAACCACAACGTTAATATAATATCTCATGGATATGAACTTGACTAGATTGCCCATATTACAAACATTACTATTATCCATAACTTTTCATAAAATATGAAATTGACTAGAAAGTTTAAGTTAGAAACATTATTATATTTCAACACAGTATTTCACTAAAGGTGAATTTGACTATAATGTTTAAGTTAAACTTCGATATTAAGTAATGACTAATCACCATGTCTTACTACGGCCAGCCCACGTATGTTGGGGGACTCGGATACAAAATAAAGCTCGGGTATAATTTATAAATATTATAAATAGTTCAAAGTAAAACATTACCATTAAATAGAGAGAGTCCAACAATATATAAACTTCTCTGAGCCTATGCTATGAATATACAGCAAGTACTCTCCATTACAACTAATATAAATATCTATTTTAACTGGAGCTTTCCAAGACGAATATATTGATACAACTAGCTCGCCAATAGTGACGACAACTTCCAGGGCATTACACCAACAAAATACCTTACAACTACAATGATTTGCATGCAGCATAGAGTAAATACAACAGAGATAATTGCAAGTGCCCTGTCTAACTCAGGAAGAACCATACAACTAGTGGCAGTTTGCTTCCCCATTAATTACTTAAGGCTCAATGCACGCCAAATTTCAAGTGTGCGTGTCCCTACTCATATGACGGATAATATACCCGCTATAAAGGCTAATTTCCCCAAAAAACCCTAATGAATTTGATCAGAGCGGTGGCAAATAAGAAACCCAAGATCAGGAGCCTGGGGCCAAAAATAGAGAACAAGTTCTCATGCAAACAAATAGCAAGTTTCTCCATAGCGTTTAATTAATATTAAAATATGATTACAGAATAACTCCATGGATAGTCAACAAACTATTCCCATGATAGACAATTTAAATTTGCAAGTCCAAAACAGTAATTTAGAAGATTCCCCCCATTATCCAAAAGAGAATTTTGACAATTTTAATCAACCCTTAATTTAATTCACCGCTCTCACCTTCTGCAAGTCTACAGTACAAAGAGTAACGATACTAGCGAAACATCCCAATATATAGTGAGCAAACTAAATGACATGTTCACTGAGAGTGGGGGAGAAAGGAGGGGAAAGAGAGGGGAAGTGACGGAGCGGGGATTCTGCCGGTCACCCAGGGAACTAGAAGAAGCTTCGAGAATAGTCCTGGTGGAGGAAACGACAACTAAGCGCGCAGAGTCGCTTTAACTTGTTTTTCTCGGGCGTGGCTTTCTTCACGAGCCAAGAGTAGGGACACGTCTCCGTTCAGTCTATGGAATTGTTTGTTAGAGAGAGGAGGTCAGTGGAAGCGCTCTTCAGTGTTAGAGTCTAACAGGGCAGAGGGTAAGTGCTACTCCATTTGTTTGAACTTGTTACATGTAGCTCGTTACATGTAGCCCGACTGCGGGATGACGCCTTGGAGTGTTTTTTTTTTAATTAAAAAGAGTCACTTTTTTAGCAGCGGGTTTTACTAATCTTACAGGTTATACACTTAGGTACTAATAACGCTAGCGTGTTATGAATTATTAAGGTTGAATTTAGATAACATGTACCCGCATTTTCGAGGAAAAACCACCCTTATTACACCCGACCGGTATTCTAACCCCGATATCCTCGTCGTCAGAAATTTAAACGATTGCGAGAGAGACGCCTTAGAACACGCGGCCACAGAATTAAGTTTTTAAAAATTAATTTAAAAAAAGATTCCGTGGTTTTAAGTTTATGAAATTTTTTATTAATTAATTGATTAGATAGTATAAAAAACCAAATTTAAACCCGTATTTGTGGGCATGCAGACTAAACGTCAAACTCGTTTATTCTGATTGGTGGTTGGCTGTAGACCATGAGGTTAGGTTCTGAGTCCTGGCTGATTGTACAGAAGGTATTTTATTGATACAAGGCTTCTAACTCTCCCTCCTCGTAAATGGGAGTACATTTAATTTACTCTATATTTATAATCCCAATTATGCTACAGTGTGATTAAATGGGGACAGCACGGTTGAGACCTGGTGTTAATAACAAATATGTATTTATATATATTCAACAAATTTGTTAAAAACTTGTGGATAAAATAATTAAGGCCAGTTCACACAGAATGCTAAGCTAAACTATGCTATGCTGTGTTAAGGTTTTGTAAGTTTGGTTTCACACTCATTACTAAGCTAAGCTAAGCTAAGCAAAGGTTCATCTTTTCCCTCCTAAATTCATGTGGTTTCTTTTTTGATTTGCTCCAGTTAAGTGAAGTTATGGCATTCTCCAAAAGTCTTGTTTGAGCTCAGACGATAGTACTAATAAAGAGGAGCTGCTGTTATTATAAACTGTTTTGGAAGAGGAAGAAAATTTAGGAGGTGGTGGTTTGACTTTTTCAATTAACGGTTCCATTGTAGTATAAAAACCCTTATTAAGTATAAAGCCTGGATAGAATATTACTTAAATACACGTGAAATAAACTGAAAACCAAACTTCAACACTTCTTTGGTTATTTTCAACAATCCAGCACTGCGTCTGTTCAACGCGTAGCCCATGCTGCATTGTGCGCATGAGCAACTTAAAATGGCTCATGATGAGAGATGGAAAAATTGCCCAGCCAGCAATCTTATAAAACATAATGTGGCGTAACAAGGCATAGTCTAGCGTATCTTAGATTTCTCTGTGAACCAACACATTTAAATATATGGTCCGCTATTTTTCTAAACAGATCAAATATTAGCTTAGCTTTTTTATGCGAACCAGACTTTAGAATTAGTTGATTGTTCTGCTCTACGGCCTAGTACCCATCCGAACTATCATATTTACACTAATAGGATACGGATAAGTAAGGTAGAACTTAGAGTAAATGTATCCACATTTTCTTGAAGGGATAGCGGAAAATCATGCACGACAAACCAAATAAATGGGTCCACACCTAGCCTGTATTTGAACCCCTACCTCTTATTCATCAGCAAATCAGGTAAGACTAGACTAACTTCTCAATACGCATGCGCGTGATCACCTGTGAAGGCCTGAAATTATGTATTTACAGTTTCAACATAAAATAGGCTACTTATCACAAGGTGACTTACTATTTAGTAATAATAATAATAATAATCGACTTTAATGGTGAAGTTAAGGCTACCGCCTTTTCTTACACCTAACCAATACAATTAAAATGAAATTTAACAGAATGATATACCTACATTAAAACACACAAATAATGAAATAGAAGAATTAAAGCTAAAATACACATGAATTACATAATATGTGGACCAGAGATCAATTTAACACAAACATGGTGACCGCAAATCAATTTAACGCAAACATAAATAATTCACACACACAAGAAAGTATAATTACGTCTCACACTCCTCAATCTCACGAATGAGCTTCCACACGCAGATTATTGGTGACTTTTCACTTGAAACCACTCAATTCTAATTTATTTACTTCGTTGGTTTCCATGAAAGAGAAGCTGAGACAGTGAAAGAATTTGAGTAATGATTGGAATTATGGAGAGGAATGAAAAAAGTTGACTTTTCTTGTGATCGAGTGTTGAAATTATTATTAGAGTTGAGGTAACGTATACGTGAAGAAAGGTATTGTGGGGAGTTGGAAGTCAATAGTTTCTTTAT
>CABFWB010002738.1:51804-97883 GCA_902151455.1 Timema bartmani | reverse complement strand
TCGAACCTCGATCTCCCCGTCCTTGGCGGTCGAGCTCAACACGACTAGCGCGTTAGCCAACTACGCCACCGAGGCGGGTTGGAGGGTAGCTGACCAAGCATTTTAAGCAACTGTCTTTCTTTTGATTAATAATCTGTAATGAAGTATATATATATATATATAATGTTTGTTTAACCTAAAGAATTTCGTGTTTACCTGGCCTGTTCCACTATGATGTAGCACACACAAACACATATGCATGTATATATAATTTATGTAGGCATATGTATACGTATGCATGTGCTATGTTGATTTTTAACTAAACTTTATATGGTTACATAATATTTATGTTGGTATTGTATTGATATAATTAAACTAAATAGATATGTATTTTCAAAATATTGTTCTCTACAATTTTGATTTTGTGAACGCCCTAGTTCTTACATCACCAGCCGCCACTGTTTGTATGTAAGGAGGATAGTAAGCCATTAAACAAAAATACACCTCAAGTGTACCCAGTGCGATGCCTTTACTGTGGATTCACACATTTACCGAAAAACTATCGCCAAGCAGAAACGTAATCACGTGACGAGCTCTAAGCCAATCACAAGATTTCTGCCTTTTCGACGAAAGCTGTTCCGCTAAAGTTCTAATCATCTCTACTTCATCCGCTATACCTGAAATGTTCAGCATAGGAGAACCAATCAAATCTCAGAACCAACCATTTAAATCAGTGCGCATGCGCATTTGACAACGCATGCGCTCTACAGCCAAAAGCGAGCAGACAGCTTCGTTGGCTTTTGTGAGGAAATTTGAAATAACACGTTAATGTAAAGCGTGTGTATCGATATATTGGATTGTGCCACGACACAGCGTTATAATTTGAAAACATCCATTGGTAGAATGATCTGAAATACATGTTTATCCACTAGAAAATAAAATAAATATATATATATATATAATCAGCTGTTTTAAGTTAACGTTGAAATGCATCATGGATCAACATACAGCGAGTGAATTTCAGCGCTACTCAAGCAGATTCTGTTCTCTATTTTCGACGAACGTGTGAATCAAGCTTTACTTTGCTGTTCAGAGTCAAGCATGCTGACACTGAGATAACTCTGACACGGATTCTAATGTTGTTGGAGTATTGGATCAACTAAAAGCTTTAAGAACACAAACAATAATTATTTTGTGTCATATTTTTCCAGAGATTAGTTTGACACAAGCTCAAGTCATTTTATCGGGGTGTTGTAAATTTAAATTATTGAAATCCTGTAGATTTTATATTTGTAAATTATAAGAAATCAATTGTTTTATGAGGATATTATAAATTCTTCATTACAATTGTAAACATATATAAATAATTAATAGTCGCTCAATTGGTCACGGATAGTTGGTTCTTGCAAGGTATCCATAGGACGGTTAAATTCCTTCAACGACACAACTCTACCCCGATGTATGTCTATCAGTTCTCTTATGAAGGAAGATTAAGTTATTCATACATATTTCAGTTCAACTACCCTTTTCCAGGTACGACACACAAACCTGTGAGTTACTTGATATTCCAATTAGAAAACTCTAGCTAGATCTGTAGATTTATAATTGATAATTGAAAGTATTTTAAAATTCAATTATTGTGAATTTTGCAGATTTGTGATGGATTAAATAAACATTTCTAGCTTTTTTTTGAAAATCTGTCATATTACATTCTTTACCCCCTTTCGATCTAAATACATACCAGGATTTTTGTGCACGTGAATAAAGGCATCAGTCATATCTTGTCTGTTTATCTGGTAGCAGGGAAGTAGTGTTCTAACTCAAGTTGGCTGTAGTGTGGTGATTTCCCTTTCTTCCCGCGAATGCGGTTATATTTGCTCGAAAATACTAATCCTATCTTTTCTACCCTATTAGTGTAAATAAGCAGATATCTCAGACAGATACTAAAAGTAAGAGTACACCCAATATATAATTACCACTAAATCTTAATAGTCATGGTATTTAATCTTCAAACTATTGTGATAAATTAAAATCTAAAAGATTTCAATACTCGCTCTAAGCATAATTTATTCTTGCTATAGGGGCTGGGCATGGCGATGATCTTAATTATTTGTTTACAACAACATATTTTAATTACACGGAATTTGAAAGTAACTCTACAGAGATGAAGACGGTTCGTAGAATGGTCACACTATGGACCAATTTCGCTAAGTCACGGTGAGTACAAGAATGAACTCTTTTGTAATAAATATTAGTCAATCACACACATAATAGGCCTCGACCAAACCGATAGTAAACATGTAATTTTACATTTAATTCTGTACAGTGCTTCAACTAACAAGGCTATAAACTACACTAGCATATAATAAGAACGTGATTGAAGAAAAGTATCAGTCATAAAAGTTACTAAAACTACTCTAATATACTGATACACCAAGTCATGTGACTTGTAACTGTCACTTTTAATAGATAGTATCAATACTTATAAAATCTTGCCAATAAATATTAAAATACTACCAAAGTTAACTGCAAGAAAATATAAACTATATTTTCTTAAAGGTTCTTCCTGCCAACTTTGATGGTGTAGAATACACTATCCAGCAAACAATAAAGCGCAATCCGTTTCGGTGGCCGCATGGACTAAGGTGCTACTCTCACAATATACTAGATGGCCGATGACGGGGAGATCATGGATCAATCCCAGTCAGGTGTATTGTGGGTGTTTTTTCTAAACGGTTTCCCACTATTTCTCCACACAAATGTGGTACACATACTCTGAATTCAACCTTCATCATCCTTAACTCATTAACGTGATTAGTGCAAAATCGTATAGCACGAATGGGTAGTAAGATACAGTGATAAAAAAAGTAAAGTGCAAAACCTATCGGATTCCTATTTTTTTAACCCCAAATAAAATTCTTTAGATATGAAATGTTACAGCTTGAGACTTGGAGAAGTCAGAGTTTAAATTTCCAGAGAACGAACCATAGCTAACACAGTTTAATGCGTCAAGTCACCAACATCCATTTCATTGATCATTTATTCAACTAGATCGATCGTCTTTCAAATTCAATAATATGCCTTATTTTGTTGACAGGGAATTGGGTGAGGGTCTGGACCTAACGTGGGAGCCTGTTGGGGAATCTAAACAAACATATTTAGACATCAATACCGAGCTGAGTGTCCAGAACTTGTTGGAGCTACACCCAGAGAGGAGTGCATTCTGGGACGGGCTGTATAGCGAGGTGGACAACTGATTGGCAAAGGGCACAAACAAGATATATACCAGACAGACTTACGGGAGATTTGCTGCTCTCCATGAGCCAATTTGAGTCCTTGGTGAGTGCTAGTTGCAGTTTTCAGTGATAACAGTATATCCAAGGGAAACAACTCACTTTCAAATTGTTTAATATAAAGGGGTGGCGGTCTGAACACACTAGTACCTCTACCAGCAATCCCGCCGCCCCTTCTGCCCTCTCTCACCCCCGCCCAATTCACCCCCTTACCTCATTTCAATGAACAAACCTGTATAGACAAATAACTAGTCAATAGTATTTGAAAATTGCTTACAACAAGACAATTCGCTTGAACAAAAAAAAAGGACCATTGTATTTTATGCGTTCTTTGTAATAATTTGCAGTCTGAGTAGGCTAATTTGGGATGAGGGGGTGAAGGGTGGTGCTGCTACCTGAACCTAGCTTTGTGACAGCCGGTTTATCGACAATAGAAAGCGATTTTGGTATGGTTCAACAATATTTAAAATAAACTGTTTTTTTAAAATGCTTCCTTGATAGTGATGTCACTTAGGGCTGCAAATGGCGATCCCCGTGGTGAAAGACTCAAACTCTCCCAATGAGCGCAGCCATTTTAACCAGGAGGCTGTGGGTATGGTGTATATCTTGTCTGTGACCTAGGGAGAGTTTGGAACATCATGCACAATTGAATTAAATTTGGATTAGTTCTTACTCAAAATATAGTAATGAACGTATAAATAAAACATACATCAGTAGAAACCAAAATTTAAAAATCTTCTTATAAAATTGCAATGGCCAAAAAGCAGTCATTATAAATTTAAAAATTGAATTAACATATGTCACGAGGTATTTACAATACTATAGTAAGAAATTTAACAAAATGTGTATATGAAATACTATTTATTTTAAAATACATATGAAACATGAATTGTTAAGTATAATAAATGTTTTATAAGCTTATTAAAAAATTAAATATATTAAAATTATATCAATATTTGCAATAACAATAGATGTAATTAATTAAAGAATATTTGTTTGAAAAAAAAATTTTTTTAGGTTAGTAAAGGTTAATGTTAAAAAAAATCTCTTTTTTAGTTAGCATATTCACATAGACTAGAGTATGGCTAAACAATATACATATACTAGAGTCATGGCCGGGTTATACACATACACAAAAGCCAAAGCTAGCCTATACACAATACACAAGAGACCATATAGGCCACACACACACAATAGGGTCAGGGACAAACAATACATATGCAGTAGAGTCAGGGCTAGTCAATACACATACACTAGAGCTATGGTTAGGCAATACACATACACTAGAGCTATGGTTAGCCAATACTCATACACTAGAGCTACGGCTAGGCAATACACATACACTAGAGCTACGGCTAGGCAATACACATACACTAGAGCTATGGCTAGGCAATACACATACACTAGAGCTATGGCTAGGCAATACACATACACTAGAGCTATGGTTAGGCAATACACATACACTAGAGCTATGGTTAGCCAATACTCATACACTAGAGCTACGGCTAGGCAATACACATACACTAGAGCTATGGTTAGGCAATACACATACACTAGAGCTATGGTTAGGCAATACACATACACTAGAGCTATGGTTAGACAATACTCATACACTAGAGCTATGGTTAGACAATACTCATACACTAGAGCTATGGCTAGGTAATACACATACACTAGAGCTATGGTTAGGCAATACTCATACACTAGAGCTACGGCTAGGTAATACACATACACAAGAGTGAGGAATAGTTCCTGTACATATAATAAAGCCAGGGCATATTAAAGGTTTGTTACTTTGGTAGGTTCTCTTCATCTTTCTAAACGAGTACAAAGCTGTGTAAGCACACATGGAAGTATATGTAGAGACATATTCAGTTGTTGCTCAAACGGTGTTAGTCGGAACACGTACGACAGTTAAGGACCACATTGGGGCAGCATCGAGAAGCCTGCAGGTTATGATTAAGCTACCGGACAAGTTAATTTCACACAACTGCGATCATCTCCAGGTCTTGGGACAGCAAGGGCCTATCTCAAGCTTATAGGCATCTTCTATCAAAAGATGTCCGCCATAAGCGTGCGCAAAATGTGGCTGGAAGACGAAAGGGGGTGGGATAAACCCTCCTACCCCCCTAAGAATCTGTTGGATTTTTTTAAACAATTACGATGCATGTAAAACTAGTAATAATCCAAATTTTACAAAATATTTGTTTGAAAACCACAAATTATAAAATACAATGAGATCCGCTGACTGAAGGGTGCCATTTTTTTAACTCGTCAATAATGTCATCCAGGTTCGTATCGACAGCCAGCCTTTGTTCGATGAATGGGACCAGGAGGTTTTGTAGCAGTAGCTCAAGCCTATATTAACCATTACCGTTGGAATAACCACTGAAGCAGTTTACAAAATATATTAGGTACTTCATTCTTTTTTCACTTCAACTTTTCTGTTGTTTTTTTGTTTTTGTTCTCTATGGCTAGTGGAGGTACCATGGAATGTGAATTACATATATGTATCGGGCTAGATCTTAACTATTTATTTTTGCAAGAAAAACAAATACAAGATTTTAAAACCTTTAATTAATTATAAGTATTCAATTTTATATATTCAATAAACAATGGTATAGCAACAAAATAGATAGATAGATAGATAGATAGATAGATAGATAGATAGATAGATAGATAGATAGATAGATAGATAGATAGATATAATTCAAATGTATCATCAATTTATAAATTAATGTTAGCTATCACTATGAACAGTCCTACTACTATAATCATAATTAATTTACAACGTTACCCGCTTCGGTGGCCTCATGGTCTAAGGCACTACTCTCACATTGAACTAGACCACCGATGACGGGGAAATCTAGTTTCGAATATCAGTCAGGTGTATTTAGGGTGTTTTTTCCTAAATGATTTTCCGCTCTCCTTTCACGCAAATGCGGGTACACTTTCTATAAATATAACCTTCCTAATCCTTAAAAACATTAATACATAAGCGTATAACTCAAACAGATAGTAAGGTGCGTTACTAAAACCAATTTAAAGTTTTTACCTTTTTGATGAATTCGAATTGATTTTGTGAAGCGGGCTGCATTTTAACTCTACGCAAGTAAACAATCTAAACATGGTCACACTTTGAGGCCGATGTACGAAATATAAAGAAAGGTAATAAAATGAGCAGTTAATACTGCGAGTTGTTTATATCCTGATTACACTTACCCTCTTCCACTGACGAACTGTCCCTCTCAGTCTACTATTCATACCTGGACACCAGAGCAGGCAATTCAATAGTATATTTATCTTGTTTCTTATTCTAAATAGAAATAATATGCTTCCACCCATGGACTTTATAATCTTCATTCTGGCAATAAAATTCCCACACGTCATTTTCGCGAATAAGCTAAATATCATATGTTGTAGGCGATTAAAAAAATACGTTTACAAAAATTTCTTTTGAGATAAATTAAATAATGCTGTGATTATGTAAGACTATTTCTAAAAGATTCCAAATATATTGTGTTTGTTTTTTGAGGGAAATTTACTTAAGGCTAGTTTACTGTTAATATATTTTTGAAAATTTTCTTCCAAGTTAAAATACACATCATAAGAAAGTTTGTATAGTTATTGCATCGCACCATTTATTTATATTATTTCACTTACATATATATTTCATTGTTTATTTATATAATAATAATAAGATTAAGGAAAAACATTAAACAGTAATGTTCATTATCTGTAGGGTAAAATTTATAAAGATAAAACCAAACAAAAATATATATGATAAAATAAATATATATATATATATCAAACTTGGCCAAGGAACGATAAAAATGTCTGAAAGAGCCCTTTATGGTATGCACTTTTCATCTAGCAGATCAGGATTTACAATAGTCTAAGCAATTTGTATTCTATTAATTAAAATTTGTATTAAATGAGGAAATGTATTTATATATTTTCCATTATTTGTGTTTGTGTGTTCTCAATGCTGCACTTTTAAACACAGATAGCACACGACTTAGAACCGTGAGCTTATACAGATATCAATCTGCTCCTCTTCCATCCCTCATAGAAATACTTTTATAATAAATATGCAAGAAATGAATTAAAAGAAAATGCGAGAGGTAAAATATCGGCCTGAACTTATAACTTTTATAAACTAAGTTTAGGGGCAGTAACACCAAATACAATACACCCAACCCTTGCGTTAAATATTTATTTATCAGATAATAAGACGATTATAAAAATATATAAAAGAAAATGTTTTTCATAAGCACCACCCGGAATTGATCCGGTGCTATATATATATATCACTCATTATTATTATTATTATTATTATTATTATTATTAGCACCACGTCTTACTACCCGTTCGGGTTATACGCACTTACACTAATGTGTAATGGTAGGGTGATTGTGAGATGAAATGGAGGACCTACAGTTTAACGTGGAATCCGAACCACGGTGGTAGGCCTGGCATTCCTCACATTCACAAGTTGTGATTAATACACGTCTTGTCAGAGATGAAGGAAGGGTTTGGCAATCAGATAAATCTGTGCCGGGACCAAGGATTGGACCCCTGACCCCAGCACAGAAGTCTGACACCTTACCCCTATATATCACTCATTATTTTACGGCGTAGTCTGTGATAGACGTGTACTACGTGCTACTATGTAGCTAACAGAAGCTTAGACGCCGTGACCTGTAGTCGGCTTTTATGCTGCCGAATGTCAAGTTTTAACTTTATTAGGATTACATTTGCATAAGATTATTGTAAATAGCTATAATATTAATAAATGTTAAATAAACTGGTGGACATGGGGAACGAACATGGGACTCTACCTAACCCGGGCCTGATTCCCGTGTCCAGGTGTCTTCAAATTCACGAATATCCTACTTGGTCAGATTATATCGGTAACCAATATTCCAAGCTTCACTATTCATACACAATTTTATTGTACAGGCGTTAACTTATTTATATTCTTGTTTTATCCTTGTTGGATTGCTATAGTTTGATGTTCATACTCTATTTCACTGAGGTTGATCTAATAGTGCTCGCTAATTATATAGTTCGGTCATCCTGGTTGGTGTACTAGCGTTGATTGATTATATAGAATGTTTTCCCCTGGTCAGAGTACTAGCGTTGGCTATTTGTAAATTTATTTTGTGCAGGTTTGAGTAATTATGTTGGCTGTTTTCAGGTCCTCCTCGAGCATAATTTTGAGTCCGGGTGAACCTCGATTTAAGGACCCGCTCCTCTTTAACATCCTATAAATTTGAAAGCAACTCCATACAAGATGGATGAATTTGTTATGTGCACGCCCATTGGTTCTAACAAGGACACAAGTCGTAATAAACGGCCAAGAAAACTAGTACAATCAAATATATCGGAGCAAGATATCAATTTTTTAAGAATATTGCTATTTGTAGTCTTTTAAGACGACGTCGGGGGCAGTGACGCCTCCTAGAGGCCGGTGCCACCCCCCTCCCCCCGGGCAGTCGGCCACCTCTCTCGCCCATTGGGGTGTCCCTGGCTGTTTTAATATGTATTTGGTCCTGGTCAGACTAATTCTAATTGTGTTGGTTGTTTATATTCTTATTTTAACACGCTTGATGTACTTATGTCAGCTGTTTAAATATTCCTGATGATCTAGTCAGAGACATATTGTTTGATTTTTATCGTAAATTTACTTTGATATGGTAATTCAATTTATATATGATATTAAAATTTATCTTAATACAAAATACATTTAAAACTTTAAAACTTAAAATTATATTTCTATTAAAATATTTAAAGAAACTTTTATTGAATTTTTTAAAAATTTAAATAGAACGTGTTTTACGAATTTCTGTAAATAAGTTCACTATAAATAATGTTCCTAATGATAAAAACCCTACTTAACCTAATTTCTTATCAAACAATAATAATAGCCACTAGGCCTATGTATTTTAAACGTTATTATTTCGTGGGGAAGCACTTTATTTTCAAACCTCAGAAATACTGATAATTGATATATAATCGATATTTAGTGAAGAGTGAATTCAATACCAACTAACCAATCCTAGGTTAAATGTCAATCTTTTTTATCTAATGTATGGCTTTTTTTTTAGTTTTGATAGATTTCTAGTTAGTACGTTCTCAAAGTCAAATTAATGTAAATTATATTGATTTATTTAAAGCATTTAATTATCCTGACGTTAAGGTATTTGCTTATACAATATAAATGATGATAATCAACACCTTATCCTAGAGCTATCGTGTTTAGGTGGGTTTTTTTTATAATATTTTTGAGTTTGTCTGAAGACCTTTTGATGCATATTTAGGGTTTCTGGGACGAGGAATGATTAATGTAAATTTTTTTAGGAAACGTAGCCAAATTTGCATGGAGGGATAGTAGAGATCTAAAAAAAAATACTATACACGGCTGAGATTTGAATCACAATCTCCCCGTCATCAGTAAATTATACCACATGGTATTGAAACCTTCGAACAAGTGCTCCCAAACGCGAGTGTTTGTATCATCATTCCTGTTTATTTCTATGTGACAAAACGATGTCCTTCAAAATACTTTGAAGGCTTCTGGGAAATACTATGAAAATGTATTGAATTAAATTGTTACAACCCCCATTGGTGGACACGAAGATTAAGAGCCGGTTTCATAGTGAGACCTAGTACGCTATACTAAATACGAGACATAATTATACCTAAACTCGGGCCAGTCTCGCATCCATTCCACTCTGGTCTAAGTCTGGCTATGAAACTGGCCCTAAATGTTGACACATCTATTATAGTTTGCCCAGACGGGGATGATGAGGCTCTAAGATCTACCGAATGTACTGAGGGTGATATGTCCTGAAGGGTTTTATAATCTTCCTCCGCGCAAATGAAAGTACACTTCTAATGATGTCTACCTTCCTCATCCCTATCCCATTAGCTTGGATAAAGTTGGATGGCTTGTACGGGTAGTAAGACAAGGTGAATTTGTTTTAATAACAATTTCATTTTTAGAGATCCAAACACTTAAATAAATTGGTGTACCCAACTTACATTACACTTGATCGGGATAGTGTGAACTATCCCTATCAAGTGTGAATATATCGTTATTGCTCTGAATCTTCTCGCAGAAAAATATCGTGTAAAGAAATGGTAGAATGGGGGGAGGATTGGAGTCCTTATTGCCGACATTTACCAGCACACACTATTACACCTAGTGATGGTGAGGTCAAGCACAATTTGAAGATAGCGCGATTGGAAGGAACACTACATGAGTAGCCGTCGGTGATCGTTGTAAAGTATACGTTCCAGTGGATTAATTCCATGGATTAAAGTAATCGTTCGTTGATCTGTAAACAAAGAAGATTACGTGCCTTGCAAGATTAAGAAAGGACAGAAGCATTTACATTAACAACTTAGAAATTGACGATTCTCCGTGAAATTATAGAGTAGGAGAAAAAGTATCATGTGATTGCACAATATTTTCTTAATGCAATTTTTATTTGATTTAAGTGCATTGTTAGTGAATTGGTTTTCAAACTAAGTAAAGTAAATGATACGCTGCACCACACAGACTTACTTGCTCCTTTACCTAAAAAGGAAGACATTTACATAACTTGTAAGAAATGTGAAATTAGATATAATGGGAAATAGAACATTGTGTTTCACCAAAGATAATATAAAATAATACACAATGTTAGAGAAATATATTGAAAAAAAGGGAACATCTTGGATCACCAAAGAGCTTAATAATCAACTTCCCATTCTTCATACTTAAATTTAAAAATATATTTGTTTATATTGGTTTTATAATATTATATTTAAACCAATATATTTTTAATAGTAAGTACTACAGAAATGCAAGACTGCCTAGCTACATAAACAGAAGTCCAGGGATCGATCCCGAGCACTTCCAGAATTTTATGTGAAGCATTGGATATAGAACGAGGCTAAACCCAGCCTCGTGAAGGCCAAATGAAGAGCTACTTGAATAAACAAGTAACAGCCCCGGTCTAGAAAAGTGAGATTAACTGCCTAAGGATTCATTGTGCTGACCACATGACACCCTATATCCACAAATGTCGGTACTATCCTCGCTAACGGTGAAAGCCGCTCGGTCAGTTTAGCTCAATTACAGGCCCACGTTATGGAGTTTTACAGCTTTGCTATGTTAAGTTATTTTGTATCTCAAAGAGTTGCTGATGTTTGACCAAAATTGAAGATATCCGCTTATGTTAAGTACTCTTCCACTTAAATATAAGCTGCGTCGTTTTGTTTATAGTGTTAAACAGTTTCTAGATACGAATCTCAACTAAAATCCTTAGAGTCTATTTTGAGAAAATCGCTTTTTCATCCGTAATTGTAGGGCTGGTTGTATGGTTAAAAAAAAGTAGGTACCAAGTTTTAGCCAAATCAGTAAAATGGGTTAGGCTCTAGGCCTAGATACGGACACAGAGCGGCAGACGGCATCTCGAGGAAAAAATCTTTTTCAGGCTCAGAGAGTCTTGAAACGTTGACATCCATCAAAATCTCAAATTATACCTTTTTTGACGATCACAATACTTCCTCTTTATGAGGGACCGCGAGAAAAAATACAACAATATGATCATATACATACTTGTATGAGTGGGTGAGGAGCGTAGGGCGTTATATTTATTTTATGTGTATGCATCACGTCTTGCTACTGGTATTAACACTAATGAGGTAGGGACAACGAAGGTAGAATTTAGAGGAATAGTAGATGCCTTTGCAAAAAGGGTGAGTTGGAAAACTCTCTTTACACCGTATTGATATTTGAGCCCCAACAGTCTAGTCTATTGCAAGAATGACGTCCTAGATCATGTGACCACTGGAGTGAGTGTAAAGTGTTACAGACAAAAAAAATTACTAGAGCTTCTTTTACATATTCATACGTCAAATCATGTTATATGTAGCTGTCACTTTTGATATATGTATATTATCAATACCTACAAAATAACACTAAACATTTATTAAATATTATCAATGCTGATTACGAAAAAATATGTAATTAATTTCTAAAAAACGCTTCCTATAAAAATTGGTCTCTAGTTAGACTCACTTTGCGCTTTTCACATATTTATTNCCAAGTGGCCCGGGACTAGACATTTGACAGTCTTTATTCTGGTCCCCCCCCCTCCAGGGGCGGACTGGCAGATTCCAAGTGGCCTGGGACTAGACATTTGACAGTCTTTATTCTGGTCCCTCCCCCTCCAGGAGCGGACTGGCAGATTCCAAGTGGCCTGGGACTAGACATTTGACAGTCTTTATTCTGGTCCCTCCCCCTCCAGGAGCGGACTGGCAGATCCCAAGTGGCCCGGGACTAGACATTTGACAGTCTTTATTCTGGTCCCCCCCCCTCCAGGGGCGGACTGGCAGATTCCAAGTGGCCTGGGACTAGACATTTGACAGTCTTTATTCTGGTCCCTCCCCCTCCAGGAGCGGACTGGCAGATTCCAAGTGGCCTGGGACTAGACATTTGACAGTCTTTATTCTGGTCCCTCCCCCTCCAGGAGCGGACTGGCAGATCCCAAGTGGCCCGGGACTAGACATTTGACAGTCTTTATTCTGGTCCCCCCCCCCTCCAGGGGCGGACTGGCAGATCCCAAGTGGCCCGGGACTAGACATTTGACAGTCCTTAGCATACAATCATAAATACCACTGAAGCTATGTTTAAGTTTAAGATTAAGTGGTAAGGTAAAGTATTTATATTTTGAATATTAGTAAATTTAATCCCGAATCTAATTTCAGCTACATTATTATCGATGCCTACGTCACTATTCAGTCCTCTTAAAAGATTGACTTCTACTTTCTACTTACATGATCAAAAATGCTTTTAAATTTTAAGATGATAGTTTATGGTATATTATTGATATATTTTAGTTTGTAAAATGTTCCTCCCCCCGCTAGTTCTGTAGATTACTAAGTTGGTAACATAACAGTCAGTATTTACCAAAAAATGCTATTATATCTGGCTTAAGTAATGGTTCATAAACAACAGTAAAAACATAGAATGGAATGGTTTTACATTTATTTCCATAGTACATCTTCACAAATGAAGTTTTTTTTTTTTTTTGCATTCTTAGACCCATTCACTAGAAAATTATTATTAAAATGCAATATAAACAATAATTTACTATGGAATGGATAGCTTTATTTTAGTTTAAAGTAGTTGCGGCAATTAAAATAAAACTAAGCCACCCGATAGCCCAGTCCTCCCTCCCTCCTACCCTCTATATTTTTTTTAACACGTACGCATTCTCTCCAAGCTACCCTCCTGATTTATATACTTTAGGCTAGGTAGTAAATAACCTCTTTTTTAAAAGTGCAAATGGAAAAAGAGGGAAATGATTGGAAACCTTTAATTTCAGTGTTAGAGGAGACTTTATTTAATTATTTAGATAAATATTTCTTATAAGTACCTAATACTTGTATACCTTCAATTTTTGTAAAGGTATTAGGGCTGTATTTAAAATTATTTATATAAAAATTATATGACCATCTTTATTGCTGACTGCAGCTCGAACTTGAGAAATATTCTTGTTTTTTTAAGGTACCTACGATTTTATTATTTTAAAAATGGTTCGTTTTACTAACCATATAATTTACTGGAATGTTTGGTGTTAGAGTTTGGTATTTTAGTGGCATCACCTTTCTAAATTAAGCTAATCTGTATGCTGGGAACTATTAAAACCCCGCTTCAGTGGCCGAATGGTCTAAGGAGTCACCCTCATGTTAGACTGGCCTGCTGATGACGGTGGGATTGGGACTCGAATCCCGGTTGGATTTATTGAGAGTGATTTATTCCTAAATGGTTTCACACACTCCTTCCACGCAAATGTGGGTATATAACTTCTAAAATGCTTCCTTCCTCATCCATATTCCATTAAAATGATTATTATATATACGTATAGCCTGCACAGGTAGTAAGATGTGGCGATAAATAAATATTTAAAAAATTGTAAAAGAAAAGTAATCAATAAAATTAATTGTTTATACTGTACATTCTTAAACTTATTTTAATAAAGCTATTAGAGCTACCTCACACAGAGGAAACCTTCTCACTTACCATTGTTAAAAACATTTGAAAAATACAAAAACAAAGAAGCTATCATAGCAGAGAGTACGCGAAAAAATTCCCCTAACACACATCATCATTTATAATAAAGACAGACACCGTCCGCGGATGACCATAAAATAGCTGAACTGTCACGTAATTGCCATGAAAATAACCTAAATTGAGAAACGACGATCATAGTAAAGATTTCAATGTAGTATAAGAACATTCCTAAATCGCCGGTTAATTAATCTTCAGCCAATCTGTAAACAAAGAAAATTTACTGATGCTGACACACATTCTTTAGAAATTCCCATGAAATTATAGTTTTATTTTAGATTCTTACCTTTTTTTTATCTGTAGCTAGATCTAGATAAGGAGGGAATTATTATTATTATTATTGCTATTATTAATTATAATATCACTGTGTCTTACTACCCATTCGAATTATATACTTATGTACTAATTACGCTGATGGTTTTAGGGGTAATGAAGGTTATATTTAGAGGAAGTGTACCCGCATTTGTGTGGAGGGAGAGTGGAGAACCGTTTTAAAAACCAACCTTCGTACACCTGACTGAGATTCTATCCCCAATCTCCCCGTCATCGGCAGTCTAGTCTGCTGCAAGAGTGACGCCTTAGGCCATGTGGCCACTGAAGCGGGTAAGGAGAGAGTTCATTCCCAAAACAGAAAGCTCGCTTTAAAGCCCCTTTGTAATTTTACATCCTCTTTGCATGTTTGTTGGATCGTTTCTACAAAGCTCACCTTTAATTCATATCACGTCTGGTCTGGTTTTTCGGGGAAGGAGAGGCGTAGGTTTGAATCCTAGCCAAGTAAGCTTAAATGTTTTTCTCTATGAGATTTCCCATCCTCCTCCAAATAAACGTGAGTTCATTTCCTCTAATTCTCTAATTTCCTCGTCCTTATTCCATTGATGCAAATAAACGGATGGACCCGATTGGAAGACATCCAATGTACTGTACTTAAAAATTTGTATTTATTTGATCTTTATCCTTGATTAAATTCAACAATTTTAGTATTGTAAGATAAGCACTAGCCCTGTTGTATATTGATTTGGCTTTTAGTATTAAAAAAATAATATTTAACTCAATATCAAAGCGAACTTAAAATAGTGCTTGTTTTAAGAAATGTAACTTTTACTACAGACAATAATTAAAGTGTAGATCTAAATTAGAGCAAAGTTAAAATATAATAAAATTGAGTACAGATTTAACAATGAAGATGGGTGACCTAGCGGTCTAGGGATAAGGTTTCATACCTCTATGCTGGGGGTCTGGGGTTCAATCCTCGGTCCCGGCACAGATTTATCTGATTGCCAAAAGCTTCCTTCACCTCTGACAAGACGTGTATTAATCACAACTTGTGAATGTGTGGAATTCTATGCCTCCGCCGTGGTTCGGATCACAAGTTAAACTGTAGGTCTTCCATTTAATCTCACAACCACCCTACCACTACACATGTTAATAATAATAATAATAATAATAATAATAATAATAATAATAATAATAATAATAATAATAATAATAATAATAATAATGAAGATATTTTTACTGTTGTACAAATGTAGGAAATAGAATTAAAGGGAAAGTTTAGTTGAGTCGTGCATGAAAATTTCATTGAAAAAACAATTAATAGAAAGATCACGAATTTTCTTACCCGAAACCAATGCTATTTGAAATGTCAAGTAAATCTTAGATCTATGCTTTAAATAAATTTGTTATAGCCATTTTAGAAAAAAATCACTAAAAACAAACTAACATCAATAAATTACCCGTAATTTGGGTGATAGGATAAAAAAAATTAAAACTTTTGAGGTATAGTCCTGAAAAATTTAAGTATCAAGTTTGAACATAATCCATCCAACTGATTTGAATAGTTGGTCAAAGACAGACAGACATGGAGACATACATAAGTTGTAAAATCCACTTTCTTTGGGCTACGGTTAACTTAAAAATCAAAGATACATCATAATCTCGAGATAAAGTTTGTAGCCAATTACAATACTTTCTCTCGATATGAAAAATTAAAAAAGTAAATATGTTTAACAACTTATTCTTAGTACTTTTTTATATGAATTTATTGCAAATAGTTTAACTTTTATTTTCAGTTCATCAACATGCCAACCTAGAAGGGATTATAGAAAAAGTTGCTTTACCCTGATTATGGCACGAAGAACAGTATCTGGTAGTTACTAGAGTTAACAAAACAATTTTAATATAATCAAATCAAGTCATGTAATCTGCAGCTGCTTTTGATAAATATTATCAATGCTTATAAAATATCACAAATAAACTGTTATCAATCTTGGCTGCTAACAAATAGGTTTGAATTTTCTTAATTGTACCTCCAACCAATTTCAGGCTCTGTAACATGTATTAAGTTTATGTATAGATCATTTGTTGATATAAAATGAACAAATAAAGTTTAAGTTAAATACTAAACTAATATAGGATAATAAATAAGTACCAATGCTCTAGCAATATGGAAACTAAATGAAGTAGTTAAGTTTATTGGTTATTTCTTAGACAAAAGCAATACTTCATTTCAAGTTGTTGATTCATTTCATTTAAAATAAAACTAATCAAGAAAAGTAAAAATAGGTTCACGAGCAGACCACATATTCTCAAATCATTATAACGTGGCTATTTAGTAGCTATAAGACTCTGCCCATTCAGGTACTATAAGCCTCAGTTGAGTTCATGAAGGACTACGAGTTAGCGGTAGTATTATCTGAAACTCTGATTTAATTGGAGGTATAACAGAAGCTCTATAACTCCTCCTCCACACATAAGCACTCAACACATATCGATAAAGATGAGAGATATCTAAACCCTAATTTAGGAGGATGAAAATATATTAAAAACAAGTGTATAGTAAAGAGCGTCCTTTTTTTCCCTACGACATTCAACAGGTTCCATACAACAAAAGTGGTTTTCCATATCTTTCGCATCTTCACAATGGAAGCAATATACACGTACGATATTAAAAATTAACACTAGATTTCGTTTGACTACGTACTTTGTCAGTATAATGGAGGGGTGTCCTTCAAATACCAGTGAAAGAACTTGTTGAAGAGTGGGGGAAAATATGCGACGTGCTGTCTACAAGGAATAGGTGAAGGATTATCTGAAAAACAAATCTTACTCTGGGTACGAACCGGTCCTTCCATTTGGTTACTTGGGTACACTCCAATATTCATTGAAAGAGTATTTTAGAAACTACAAACATATTATTTAAAGCACAGCATTTTAATATTTTATGTGGGCTTTTTAGCACCAAGTCTTACTACCCGTTTGGGTTCTACGTTTATGTATTAATTTTAGGGAGGCTACATTTAGAGGAAGTACAACTGCATTTGCGTGGAGAGTGAATGGAAAATAATGATTAAAAACCACCTTTAGTACACAAATCTGAGATTCGAACCTCAATATCCCCGTCATCGGCAGTCTAGTCTACTGCGAGAGTAGCGCGTTAGACCATGCTGCCGCAGTAGCGGTTTTTAAGCGTTATTTTAGAGCCTTATCAAAAGTAAAAGCTGAAGATCACACGACTTTACGTGTGAATACGTGAAAGTAGATCTATTTAATATTCTACCTGTCAGAAAAGGCTCTTCTTTGGTTGGAAAAAGGGTGTCTTACAATTACAAAAGTTCTTAAACTTTTTTCTTATGTCTAGATTCTATTCTTATTTAGTCTGGTTTAACATTGAATGACATGTTGGGGTTGAAATCCCTGCTGAGGGTATGTTTGGTTTTATTAAGAGTAGGTTTGTATAACCTAAACGAGTTGGGGGACGCATTGGAAGAATACTTTAATTCAGTCATTCGCAGAGCAATATTTGTTAATTTTGATGGATAATATCAATATCTATAAGCCTATACTAATAATAAGATAAATTATACCAAAGTTGAATGGAAAAAAAGGCCACAAACTGGTCTTCCTGCCAGAAGTTTACTACTCAAATAATAATTTATGCTTAGCTCTAGTAGATAGAATTAAAATAGCCTCAAACCTACTAGAAATGGGGTTGCTAGAGCTGTCTGGTTTGATTAACAGCACAGTATAAAATTGTATAAATGTGGAAATAGAGACTTCTCCTTTAACCAAGATACATTTATGGTCAGAAGATTATATGTTGTGTCTTTTGTAGAGTTAGATTAGATTAGAATTCATTTTTTGACATGAAATGCTGGTCCGAAGGATACAATTAAAATATTATCTATATTTTTTTCCTCGTGTCTTACTACTCGGCATGGGCACCCATATGAGTACTTTTAGGGGGGAGGGGGGCCAAGAAAAATCCTTACCTTCTTCAAACATTTTAGTAAATGTACAAGATACTAAAACACTGCTTGAGAATCAGTAATTAGCTAACAAGTACCTTATTTTAAAATGTGAAAGTTTTATCAAAAACGCACATAATTTTTTTCTGTTATTTTCACTATATTTATTTATAGAGTTACAAAAAAACTGAACAAATGAATGTTTTAGCTGATTTTTAAAAATGTCATTGAAACTTAATATTACATGTATGATGATGGTATGTCAAATCTACATTTAAAATTAATTAAAAGTGTGAATCAATTGTTTTTGGCAACGCAGAAGTTACAACTGAACTATACAATTAAAGTTATAATTACAGTATAGAACTTTGTGATCGTGATGGGAAAAGTTAATTCCACCATGATATTTTGTACTTTTAAGAGAAGCAAACTGCAGATTTCGCTAGTTTTTAGAAAACAGATCTATAGCCAACTCTTCCAAATTCAGCTTTTATACTCTGTCTCTGTGAACATTTAATAATCACAAGCTTGAAAGACGCTCTTGACTCATTGTGATCCTCAGCCATGTATTCACTCTCCTGAGGGTGCTAAATGACCTTTCCACAGTGCATGTTGTTGGCGGAATTGTCATATAATTCAGTAGATCCCTCTTAAATGAAGGAAAAAATGCAGTTTCTGAGAGGAGATTACTTAGCTTAACTTTTTCACCATATTCCTTGTTTTTCCAAAAATCATACCAGGTTCTAACTTCCGCTTCCAGATTTTCGATGTCATAAAACTGAGACGGTTCCTTCATAGTTTTGATAAAAACAGTTTTTCATATCTTTCTTCAAATTGGGATCATTTAAAATTGCTTTGAATGGCGTATCATTAAGATCTGTAAATCTTGATCCAAGCGACATAATTAGAGAGTCTAATTAAGGAATAAAAGGAGCTGCTCTGTAATAAGCAAGTGGAGTGGCCACAGGAATGTTCTAACAATGAGTTTGTCTTGTGGACATTCTAGGAATTTTGATGTCAATTTCCAGAAAATTACATGTATCTCTTACTTCCATGAAAATTTCAGCAAATTCTTCGTTTGTTTCCACCCTGTGCTTACGAAAAACCTCCAAAAGTCTCTTCTTTATGTGTCGATGTATAGAATGCAAGTCGAAATCTACAGATTGTAATTTGTTCACAACTGTCTCCAGATAGGAATAATACCTGGATATAATTTTGATACACAAGATGAACACTACAGATAATGTTGCATTGTCTATCTGGAAGGCTTGTGAGCGTGTTTCTGGGTTCGCCTCATCATCAATACTAAGATTACTAAGAGCTTCCTTGATGGTTACAAAATATTTTTTTTAAATGTCGTATAGACTTGTATTTTTCAGACCATCTTGTTTCACAAAGACCAGAAATGTTTGGAATTTTTTCCTCTCTAAGATTGCTCTCCCTAAAAAATCTGATCACTTGCTTTATTGTTACAAATGTATTTCTGATTTATGGTACATGATTGAGTTCATTGACCACTAGGTTCAATCGATGGGATGCACAATGAGAATCTACAAATTTTGGATATTTCTCTCTCATCCTTTGTTGATCACCAGTATCTTTACCAGCCATCGTGGAGCATCCGTCAAACCCTAAGTCAATAAGCTTATTCATTTCCAGTCCTAGCCTTTCCGTGAATTGCAATATAGCATTTGCTACACTTTATGCATCTAATTTCTCAAGCTCGGCAAAACTCATGAATTCTTTTTTATCATACAACCAACAACGGCATCTTCTTTGATGTATCTTATTCCAAGAGACCTTTGCTTTTTGCCGCTAATGTCAGCAGTTTCATCAGCCAGCAAAGAAAATGCTTCACATTCACTGACCTCTTTTACAATATTTTTTGGATTATAGAGCATCAAATGTTGATCATATCATTTTGTACTCTGTGAGAAGTATATTTAGATTTACCTGAGTGTGTCCTTACACGGTCTTCAAGTATTTTTATCTCTTGCGTCCATGCTGAAAAGAAGTAGGTCTTCAAAATTCCCACTTCATGAAAGTTTTCCGTGAAGTGAAATAGCATGAACACCACAAAATACATATTATTGTTTGAAAAATAGATTTAAATTTGGTTCTGTTGATCTGAATTAGTTCACTTATAGCTGAGTCCAAATGTTCAATTACATTTTTTTTTTCATTTCCACAGAATTACAGAGGTTTTGGTATCAGTCACAGCTTCTTGGTGCCAGTGGGATTTGGCATGTGCCCTGGCATCTCCATGGAAATGTTTAAAGTCCTTTTGAGCTTTAACCACGAAGGCACGAAAAACCACTCTTTTTAAAATCGGTTTAAACAATACACAATACGTGCAAAGTCCACCTTTTAAAGAAGGAGAATATACCAACCAGGGATATGCGTCCAATCAACTCTTCTGAAATTGGCGTTTATCTTTACCAAAATTGACTACATCTTTCTTAAAGTCGTAAGTAAAAAACTTTACCCGTGGATTTGTTAGCAGTTGGTACTTAACATCATCTGAAACATATGAAAACGAATTATTCAAATATTGGCCTAAATCATAAAGAACAGCAAAAATTTCACAACTAGGAGTGTCTTTATCGTCACTGAAATGTTTTTGCTCGACTATTCTTTCTGAAGTTGTTTTTGAAGGAACCAAAAATTGTTTCAAACCAATCCCACAATGAGGGATTTCTCTTGTAGATTGCTGTTGCTCTAGCTTCGCCTTTTTCACGGTTTTACCACTGGTCTGATCAAAAAGCTTCCGTATATCCATTGTCAGACAAAATTACAGAATAAAATAATAATTCACAGTTATATATCCACAGCTAAGAATCAGTTCAACACTTGAAAACAGAATTAAAAATAATTCACACTAAACAGAACTATCGAACAATAACAAAGTCAATAGTAGACTTTAATAAATGCAGCGTGGAAAGATCGCTACAAAAACAATCGTATTCGATTTGCAAAACTGAGAAATCTCAAAATCAACTCACTCTGACTTGCAATACTTCGCTTTTTATAGCGAAAATAGAATTCTAAGGAAATCAACTACAGCGGAAGCTCTGTGGAAACTATTGGTTAGAACATAAGCCCCCCTGCCGTCTATATGGGCGCCCTTGCGGTACTCACCCGGGCTATACGCATTTTACCATACGAGTGGGGAAGGGATAGGGAAGGTAGATTATTTGATGAAATGTAACTGCATTTGCGTGTAGAGAGTGAGAAACACTTGAGGAAAAATGGTCAGTAATTATGTGGGTTATTATAGTACACTTTCTGAACCTACTGATTATATCAGCGCGCAACTTTCAAACTATCCTGATTCTAAAAGACACAACACCCTATTCCCAGTCGTCAATTCATTACTATACTAGGGGAAGCTCCAATTTTCCTAGTGATAAATGTTTCGATTATGCTGGGAATCGAACCCATGACCTTAGCTTAGCTCAGTAGACAGAATCACTACTGACTGAACTAAGGTATTGGACTACCCTAAGTATCCCCTTACGGATTACGAACTCCGACCTCCCCATAGCCGGCAAACTAGACTAGATGAGCTTGAAGTCTAAACTGCGTACCCACCGATACCTTATTGAAACTCAGTAATGGTGATTAAACCAGCACCTTAACACTCACTAATATTATTTCATTTATTTGAGGTATTTAACGTGCACTTTCTGACTCGACTGACTATAATAGCACACCAAATTTAGGCATTTCAGCAACTGGTAAAGTGAGGAAAGAAGAGGGTGGGTGACGAGGCTACTTTAACTGTATTTGACCGTAATTCTTGTTTCTCTTTAGTAGAAAGGATTTGTAGAGTTTTAATAGTGTTCTTATAATTCTTGTTTTACATTAACGACTTATTAGTCATTGTGATGTTATATAAATATACATCAAAGCATCCCAAAAGTCAGGAGTGTAATTTCACCATTTCAAGATTATTTATAACGAAAAGGTCAAATAAAATATATTTTCATATAATTTACTTAATCAGTGGCGCACCCATACATTTACTTCGGGGGAGGCATTCAATCAAGGCTGTAGCAAGAATGAAATTTTGATGGATAGAGCGGGTTTGGGGTTGCACAGCCCCCTAATCCCTGAAGGCCGAAAATATTTATGAATTGTAAATGCTTTTAGAAATTATTTGGAGTATTTTTATAGTAATTAAGAGATTTAAATAATGCAAATGGTATCTAAGCTATTGTTTGTGTTTTTTCAATTGTTATTTTTGTGTGTAGCGGTAAACCTTTTGAATATTAGGCTTAAGTCAGAAGTTTGGTCTTAAATGTAGCCTCTACATTCGACACATCTTCAATGCTAAATATCTTAGCTATACTTCATATTATTTAAATTTCTAATAAAATTATTTGTAGTGTTGTGGAAGGGGGGTAAAATACCCTGTTTGCCCCTCTCCCCCTTGGGTGCACCACTGCTTACAGCAAAAGATATGTGTAAATATCCTAGCAATAAACCAATTACGTAGCGATAGAGTATTAATAGTCTGATATAATCTCCCCTACTTCTGGAGCATAAGTTCTCAAGTTGGGAGACTCGTTTGTTTCCAAGCAGCATGTGAGATAAGTTAGGAACTAAGAAATAGTTTTAATTGCAACGTGAGTTGGATAATCCACCTGATTCCCTATCACTAAGATCTGATGGACGCTTGATCCATGTACCACTTCATTTTACTCATAATATGATTTTTTGCTTCGAGTATTGCTACATGTGTGCTTTAATTACACAAGGCTAACTGAATAGGATCTGTCTCGCTTATGCATTCAGAAATGTGATCATACCACTCTTAGCCCCGACATTAATATTTACTTAAATTTCTAACCATGTAGATATCATTACAATTTAAGAACCGCCTTTGTGTTCTAGGGGTCAGAGGTTCTGGCTATATACCTAAAGGTCCCGGGTTTGATTCCCGGCGCTTCCAGATTTTCTGAGAAGTCCTTCCAGATGATCTGCGAAGCCTAGTGGGGATAAATGAGTAGCTTCTTGAATAAAGTAGTAGTGACTCCGATATAGAAACCGAGTTTAATGGCTGGAGGCGTCATTGTGCTGACAATTCACACCCTCTATCAGCAAGAGTTGGCACTAATTTGCCAAACAGTTTGGTAGCCACTCGGTAGGTATATCCTTAATTCGGGCCGACACCATGGAGTTACTTTTATTACATTTTGAGAGGATGGTAATCATCGTTATGGATAGATAAATAAATGAAGAGAGAATATGGGAGTAGGGGGGCGGGGGGGAGCCTTAAAATTCCCTATGGTAACATACGGTTAGGGGGAAATAATAAATGTTTGCGTACCACTGTTCTAGAGGCACACATCTTCAAATATTTCCCTTGACATTCATGGATAACGGTGGTTGAGGGTCCTCGGCCCCCAAATCCCCCCTGCAACTTTTAGAGTACAGCATACCTATTAATTTTTTCAGAAGACGCCACTACTTAGCCAAGAATAAATTAATCATACAAGTATTTCCTTTATCTTTAGGCGCATCTCAAAAAGCACTTTTCCTATTGGGTCTCAACACTTTGTAATAACTTTATTTATACAGTAATTAGTTGTTTCCAATAGAGGCTTGTTTATATTCAAAGTTTGTAACAGAAATTGCCGGTCTTTGTCGTATTTCTCAAATAGTCTCTATAGAACATAAATCCATACAAATTGTTGGGTAAAATATAGGACTCTCTTTTACAAGAGATACCTTACAATTTGGTTGAGTTCACTTAAACCTGCGTTAAACATATTCTTATTTAAGTCCAAATCGTTTACCGCTTGATCTGTTCTGATCCGAGCTTTAATATCTTCCGACATGCTTTCCCTGTGGGCAAGCCAAATTCCAAAAGGATCTTTCCTGTTAAAAATATTAGTATGATAAAGGGAAAATGTATGAGTGAGGAATAAGAACGACACAAAGCGGATTTTATTAAGCTACTGCTCCAGTGTGAATCAACCTCTAAGAGTTTGAAAACTAATTGGCAGGACGTGTGGGTCAGGTCCTTCACTGTAAGCCAGTTTTCAAATAAAGTTGTAACTTTGATGACATGAAGCCATATTCTCAAATAGTTACACACTGTGTTATTCGGGTGTACGATATATACCCGGCTGAGGACATCAACTTTCATCACTCCAGAGGCTTCCGCAACAGAAACATATTGCTTTCGGCACTAAAATGTATTAATTTTTTTAATATTATATGAAGCAATCTCGTAGCAAGTAAGCGTCTTCGCGAGGGGATATTCAACGCACAATTTGAAGAAGATTGTTAACGGTGTGTCGCATGAGTTTTTAATGACGTCATGATAATACTTGTAAAATATATACATTGCCCATTTTCGAGATGGACATCTAGATGCAACACTCTGAATAGACCCAACTCATTGGTCAAGTAAATACCGCACGTCACTTACCAGCCCTTATCGATGTACTTGCATGCATACTAAATTAAACTTTCTACTTGATGAAACTGTACAGCTCCTAATTAATGTGGGAATCGAAAACTCTCAACAAGATGGGATTTTGTATGACCACCCAACGATTTTATATCCTCAACGCCTAAGAACGGATCGTGGCCGAGCGCCTTCCATAATCTGGAAGCCGTCTACGGAATTTGGAGTATCCATCATGCCCGTCAACGTAGGTCTTTGAAAGCGCTTTGGATAATTTTTGCTGCTGTAACAAAGATGATCAATTCAAAATAACATATGACCCGTGTACCATATGTTTAGTTACACTTGTATGCAGTTGTCAGCCGATGCTTTAATCCGGAATCTCTGAACTTATCACCAAATTTATATTGTTAGCTTTGATTTTTTCCTCAAGTCTTAAAAGTAGCTGCACGCGTGGCAGTCCTTGCTTTTGCCACTCCACAGTGTGCATAGAACACTTGTACTGCCTTTAACGTCTTTACCAAGCTTCTTGAAGACATAGATACGTATTTTAAATAGTTTATAACCTCTCTAGTGTAGTTCAAGATAATATAAAAATCACTGCATTTAAATCGCTCCAGTAGCCATCTTGTTATAAGCTAACATTAATGTACAGAAACTATTTTTTTATAAATATCTGTGGTTTCAAAACAACCAACTGAACTAAAATATTATTTCTCTTTGGATTTGCTATTGAAATTTATTCTGTTTATTATTCTTTGGATTTGGCGGCCGAGTTACAAAAAAAAATTATGAATCATACATTCAATAGGAGAATTCATCATTGATACGCGTTTTAAGAAAAAATCTTTGAAAAACATCAATTTAATTTGATTTAACTTGTTTGCTCAATGGAATAAAGGCTTTCCGGTAAAAATCTACATAATATAAAAAAAACTACATCGCAATCATTTAAGTGCTTTCATAAATCTTAGGTAACAGGCATACAGACCGACACTTTGTTTTATAAGTAGTAGAGATTTAAAGGTTAATAGGTGGAAGTATGTATTCATGTATGATATCATACATACGGCAAGTATTAAATCCTTATATTAGATTAGTTGCCTCATATTTAAGTTCGAGGCCTACTTAGTTTATTGCTAGGAACTAATGATAAAAGAGATTACATGTTCAGAGAATGAACTTTATTGCAGTTCCAGTATATTGCAAATAATGTATTGTATACTAGCAATGTTAGTGGCGTAATCTAAACTAATAGGGCTACTAAAGGTAAGCCCCTGCGCTATGAGACCAGTAAATTTTAGTTATGACAGCACGATATGAGTTGAAAACCCCTCAGGAGAAACAAATTAAATCGCCACTAAACATTGACCTCGCAAAGGTTAAGCTGCTGAATGAAGTGAAACTAAAGATACGTTTAGGAACAAAGAGCGAAATACAGCGGTGTAGTTCTTTTTTTCCATAACTACTAAACAAAACATCCATATACATTATTTTATCGCCTAAGGGTCTTCAAAAATAAAATATCGGTCAAGTGTATGCTGCAAACATATTTCCAAACAATAAAAGTGAAGTAATATAAAATTGATCGCACCTAATGTTTAGTAAATGCTTAGTAATGAAGATTATACCGATTAATCTTCAAATGTAGAAAAATTTAAATCCTTCTAAATGGTTCTGTCATAGATCTTTAAAATATATGACTACCTTAAGAACACGTCTCACCCCACTGACACACCTTGATTAGGTAGGCCATACAGCTTGAACCAGACATCGAATTCTGGGTTGTTTAGTTCCTCCACGGATATAGTTAGTCCTATAGCAATGGTCAAGTTCCTTCACGGAGATAATTAGTCCAATAGCAATCGTCGAGTTCCTCCACGGAGATAATTAGTCCGATAGCAATGGTTAAGCTCCTCCACGGAGATAATTAACCGGATTGCAATGGTTGATGGAAATAATTAGTCCTATAGCAATGGTCGAGTTCCTCCACGGAGATAATTAGTCCGATAGCGATGGTCGAGTTCCTCCACGGAGATAATTAGTCCGATAGCAATGGTCAAGCTCCTCCACGGAGATAATTAACCGGATTGCAATGGTTGATGGAAATAATTAGTCCTATAGCAATGGTCGAGTTCCTCCACGGAGATAATTAGTCCGATAGCGATGGTCGAGTTCCTCCACGGATATAATTAGTCCTATAGCAATGGTCAAGCTCCTCCCCGGAGATAATTGGTCCGATTGCAATGGTCGAGTTCCTCCACGGAGATAATTAGTCCGATAGCAATGGTCAAGCTCCTCCACGGAGATAATTAGTCTGATCGCAATGGTCGATGGAAATAATTAGTCCTATAGCAATGGTCGAGTTCCTCCACGGAGATAATTAGTCCGATAGCGATGGTCGAGTTCCTCCACGAAGATAATTAGTCCGATAGCGATGGTCGAGTTCTTCCACGACACCTCAAGATAGGGGTTATAAGTAGCCCGAGTATAATTGCCTAGTTCTACCACTTTTATGATGGTCAGGGAGGAAGGGTGGCATGGAAGTCCACGGGAAAAGGAAAAGCTTGTTTTCCAGAATTAAATAAGAACAAAATTCATAAACGCATGAAAGATTAGGTTAAGTTAGGTTAGGTAAGAGCCATAATTATATGTAGAAATTATGGAACGTTTTAAAACTAAGTTTGTATCATAATAGTTATTTTTAACACTATTTTCTGAATTGGTCTTCCTATCATGAACCAAGTATTCATCCATGCATGAGAATCTATATTAAGTTTGTTTGGGTAGGAACCATAATTTTATTTATATATATATAAAATTAATTATAGCTCTTACTCAACCAAACTATATATATATGCCTATATATATTATGGAAGGATTGAAAGTTAGGTTTGCACTAGGCTATTGCACTTGGACTTATTATAATCTCTTCCTTGAGTTCATGGAAGCACTCAACCCTCTTATTCCCCTTCCCCCACAAACCCATGGAGGAATTCAGCCCCCCCCCCCTTAGGGGAGGAAATTGACCATGGAATTAAGGGACCTTTTTCGAATAGGATATTAGACAAGCTTTCGTGGAGTAACTAGACCGTGCCCATCAAATCGTGGTGTGGTTATCCATACTCTCTTTGAAACCATTTTACTATATTTTAAAAATTACAACAAAATTTACAAATAATTATTTTAAACTTAAATACTATTTAACTGATGTCAATTCCGCCACTGCCGAGTGAAGAACGCAGAAAACAGCACTTCGGTGTGATTTCTGGTCTGAGAGTAATATTGTATCTAATATCCCGTCTAATCGGCCGTGGGATGGACTCTTTTTTAACACCACATTAGATCTGCAGGCAAAAGAAAATTTAAAGTAAATAAAATAGCACTTCATTTAAAACAAGGATTTTGTATATAATTTGCTGATTGGTTTAATAATAATAATAATAACCCCCGCAGATAGTCACATGGTTTAAGGCGTCACTCTCACAATAAACTGGATTTCTGGTGATGGAAAGGCCAGATGCTCGAATCCCAAACAGGTGTATTGAGACTTCATTTTCATTGATGGTTTTTCACTCACTTTTTATTAGGGATGTGCGAGATCGACTTTTTTTGTTCGAGACGAGATCGGGAACGAGACCCAACCATCGACACTAGATTGGGAACGGGAATTTTAGAACCCCTTACTTAGAGACGAGAACGGGAATTAAAAATGTAAAACTAAATGTTTCTAAATTTGTTAATATTACGTACCTTAAGACACTGAAAATATTTAATTTGTTAAATGAATACATAGGCCCTAAGAGAGGAAATTTAAACAAATAGACATAAATTTGATAATTTAAGCAATTTTTAATACTTTTGCTATAACTTAGGCTACTTAAATTATAAACATTTATGAAACGCATATTAAATCTAAATTTAAATCTAGAATAGGTTGATATACATATTTATATTTAAATATTAAAGAAAATATGAAAATCAAGTTTAAAAGCAAACTAAATATGGAAACAAAGCAATTCGCGAACTTTTCCGAAATTTTCGGGATTGCAGAATATGTTTCGCGACAATCGTGTCGGGAATGGGAAATATTTTTTCCCGCGGGAATCCCGAAATTTGGGAATCTTGCACACCCCTACTTTCTATCTATTTCTCTCTCTTTACATCTCTCTCTCTCTCTCTCTCCCCAATAAAATGTGGATACATTATACCCTTTCCATCCCTGCACCATTTGTGAAAATATGCGTATTGCTCAACACCATGGTACTACGAGTATACAGGTTAAGCAGGTGTCTGCTCATCCCCAAAGTAAGTTTAGGGAGGGGATGACGTCAGAATCGAACCTAGGGACTAGCAAACACACTGGTTTATGTTTTTAAAAGAAGCAAATTTGCTATAAATGTATTTTCATCTGCAAGCATTTTTAAATTATTCAATTATTGGTTTGACATATTCAACTCACCAGTTTCTGTTAACTAAAACAATAAATAAGATACTTTCAGGAAATAACCAAATTAATCCTGTTAATGTTGTTTGTACAAACAACAAACCCAGTAGCAGTTCTATATGGGGCGGGGGGAGATCTGCACCCCTCCTCCTTAGACCATAAGTAATGTTAATAAAAACTTATATCATATGAAGTAAAAGTAAAATGTAGAAGGGATAATACAGGTTTATGCACTGGCTACATTTTAAGACGAGGATTAAGAATTGATATTCAAAAGGTATACCACTATGTACATTAAAAGTACCCCTAGAATTGTTCCCAATTTAAAAAAAAAATCTTTGACACGTTGTATAAATGGTCCCAGACGAATAATATTTTGATTAATATTGTCTCATTGTTTAAATTATTACTGTCGTATTGTTTAAATTAAAGCATATTATCAAAATAAATGGACAAGAAAATTATATTAACTAGAAGCAACCATTATTATGTTTGAATACATCAGTAGTTTTTAAGGCTCTTAACACGACAAGGTTTGTTACACATGGGACAACAGTTAGATATTACTTCACAACCCCTCGTAGCACACCCAATTTCACTTTAGGTAACTTCGATCTGATTGGGATTTGAACTGAGAAAGCTACCAGAGTTGGTTAGTCAACACATTGAGGCAGAGTGCCATAAACATCACTAGATGTTATTGGGGAGAGGGAAAGAACGAACCTATTTTCACTTGAAATTAAAAAATAGGAAATATGTTGTACTAAAAATACTGAGATAGCGTAATAATTAATATTTTATGCATTACTCCTAACGTGGATTTTCATTTTTTTAAATAAAACGATTCATTATTTATTTAGAGGTACTAAGAGTGTCCCATTTGAGTAGATTATTGGAGGAGGGAGTCGTCGTCCCACCTCCCGTAGCCCACACTAACGTCACCCCTGTGCATGTATCGGTCACAGTATGGAGCAGATGATAAATTTAAACAAAAATGTAAACAGTAATAATATATTCTAATAGGATAAAAAAATCCTTCAGGCTTTAATTTCTGTGAAACGTAGAAAATATAGTAGGCGTACACATTTTAAAAACGATGACTTGCTCATTTATAAAGGGCAAACGTTATTAAAATAGTTTTAAATTAGTAACTTAACAGATTCTGTAAATGTTCTATTCATTTATTTTACTTTTCACCCTCGGTGGCGTAGTTGGCTAACGCGCCAGTCGTGTTGAGCCAGACCACCAAGGACGGGGAGATCGAGGTTCGAATCTCGGTCGGGTGAACTGGGGGTGGTTTTTCCTAAATGGTTTTCCACTTTCCCTCCACGCAAATGCGGGTTCACTTCCTCTAACTTCAACCTTCCCAATTCCTAATCCATTAGTGTAATTAGTACTTAAGCGTATAACCCGAACGGGTAGTAAGACGCGGTGCTAAATAATTATAATAAATACTTTTCACCAACTTGCACTTTCTGAGCCAACTGATTATACTAGCACACGACTTATAAACTAAACTAAATCTAGAAAAGAAACAACATCCAGTCCCCAGCCGTTAATTTATCACTGTAAAAGGAAAAACCCACACTTCACCAATGATACATTTTTCAGCTATGGCAGGAGTAGAACTACTGACCGAATGAACGAGCTATTAGTAGACCAATTAGTAATATATAAATTTAGCACATTTGAGTGATTTTAAGGTTACCAGTCTATTGCGAACGTGACGCCTTGGCCCGTTTGGCCAACAAAGCAGGTAAAATATTCCATTCTTTTACAAATATCATCAATATAAAAAAAACTGTCTAGTTAAAGAAATCGATGTTTGTTCAGGACGAAAATTTTCAAAAGAATGAGAAGCTTGAATGAACTGAAATTATAATTTCCGTATGAAGCTTGCAAATATAAAGAAAAAAAATGTAGCCTAATGATTCGTACGTAAAAGTCAAACATGAATTTTAGCTTTCTCTATTTAGTGAAGACTCATTCTTGAAAATAAACAATGTCCATGTACATTGATTTCAAACCTCATAAAGATTTAACACAATATTTGTAACTTTTTGCTTAGTGATTACAGCAAACTTATAAAACTAGGTAAAATTGTATAGGTTAATTTTATTGTGCAATACCATTTGTTAAAAGAAAGTCACATATTTATTAGTTAATTTTATAAATACGACCATAAAAAAGGACAAGTTTTTCAATTCAAGTTCAATCGAAAAGCTGAACACATTATGTGTTCCGACTTTAACAACCAATAATCTAATAATTGTGAATGTTGAAAGCAATATTTTGTAAAATTCTGGGCTGCATGCAATAATAATAATAAATGCTACAATAATAAAATATAATTCGCTTGATATATTAACGCGATAATATATCATTTAAATATGGAAAAGTATTAGTTCCCGGAATAATTATCACAAGAAGTTCAGCCGGCCGGTCGTCAGATAGATCGGTTGTGACGTCATGAGCAGTAGTCATCAGTACCATAGCCCAAGACGGGTAGTAACACGCGGTGCACACAAAAACAATGATATATGATCAAGTGAAAAGATGTGAGAGATTAATGCTGAAACTTGCGGCCATGTTTTGATTAGGGCTCTGCCCACCAACTTGACCAACCCAAGCACAATCTCTTGATTGTTATTAAGTTGTAACTTCATTCCAAGGAGGCTTAACAGAAGAAGAATTTACAGCCCAATATTCATAAGAAGGGCTTTGTCTGACAGACATAAAAGTTACTATATCTACTTTCACGTGCTCATTCGCCAAGCTATGTGATCTGCAGCTGTCACTTTTAACAGATATCAACAATAACTATAAAATAACACTAATAAAATAAAATAAATGTTATTAACTTGACTGAAAAGAAAACCTTTTTGTATTTTCTCAAAGGTCCTTCCCATGAAAATGTTAGTGTGCCTGATCACGATATGGTAATACGCTGATCTTGTTTGTTGGCTCCCACCTTCCAGACAAGTGTCGTCAAGGAGCAGAGCTTGGGATTAGGATAATGGAGCTATTTACTGATACGGCCCGGGAGATCGTGTCTGCGCTCTTATCTGGCTCAGCAATAACTCAATTAATAACCACCAGGCGTGTGTCACGTCGCTACCAAGGTGTGTTCAGAGGCCAAAGTCCAAAACATGCCCGATCTAGAATTGTCCCCTCTATTGAGGTAACCGACCACCCCCTCCGGTGGTCGCAGGGTCTAAGGCGTTACTCTCGTAGTAGATTAGACTGCCGATCCTGGTTTGATCCCGGTTGGGTGTACTGAGGGTGGTTTTCCCTCAAGGGTTTCCGACTCTATCGCTCTCTCCACGCAAATGAAAGAACACATCCTCTAAATTCAACCTTCATCATCCCTAACATATTAGATTAATTAGTACTTAGTCGTAGGGCCATAACCCAAACGGATGGTGAGACGCGGAGCTAAAAAAAATTGAGGTAACCGAGGCTGTACTTATTTGTGAATAATTTCATGAACAGATGTTCAAATTTTATCTAGACTGTACTTTTTTTAAACTATACAACTATCGGTATAGCAGTAAAATTACAGTCTCATTCGAAGTATTCTCCCTCTTTCAAAATACACTTGTTTCAACCTTCTGGAAGTTTTCCTATACAAGTTTTGAAAAAAAAATATATATATATATAGGTTTGTGTCAAAGTAACATCAAGATTGCTATTTCCCCCTCCTATTAGACAAGATTTTTTTTTCCTCTTGAGTGTTATTTTAGTAATCCAAACAGATTTAAGTCACAGAGAAACAAATCAGGTCTATAAGAAGGATGGGTAAGAACATCACGCTCCATTTCAGTCAGTGTGTTAACAGTATATTAGCTGCATGTGGGTGAGCATTGTCGTAGAGCAGTGATTCACAACCAGGTTCCCCGGAAATCTGGGATTAGAGAGCAACGTATCCAGAGTTCCGTGAGAGTTCACAAAAGATTGATTTTTATTGATCTGTCTATACTTTTTATATAGTCTGGAAATATGTTATGAGAACTCGTGTTTCCAAGGAAGATGAAAATAATGTCAGAAATTATGTTAAAAGTGAGGTTAGTAATACTATTGATACGGAAAGTTCAAGTACTGAACGAAAGTCATTAGTAAATAGAAATAATTACACGTAAATTTTATAATTTACCCCTATCAAACCTAGTATATGTCAGCCAAATAGGGATTTCCCAAGATTTTACGAACTATTCTAAGGGTTCCTCCAAACAAAACAGTTGGTGAATCCCTGTCGTAGAGAAAACAAACACCTTTGGATATAGCCTCTTCTTCCTTAGAAATGGTTTCAGAGAGTTTCTTTAAATATTTCTGTAATAAGCAGCATTAATCTTGCAGCTTTGTTCTATAAAACTCAGATGGAAACACCCTTAGAGTTCCAAAAAACTGTTGCCATGACCTGGTTTTCTGATGCCATGACATGAAACTTTTTAGATGAAGCTGAATTTGTGTTTCCGATCCATACGTTCACGTTTGCTCCATGTCTAATCGACTGTTACTGTACGATTCAAAAATTCATCCCCATTCCTCCTATATCGTAGTTTCCAAACTGTTGAAATTTGAGCTCTCACCACTATTTTCTCTGAAGAAGACCGTTTTCGCACCCCTCAGGTGCATACTTTATTGAATCCAAGGTTACTGTGGAGTTAAGGGTCAACACTACCAACTTAATTTGAGAAGATAATTCACCCACAATAATTATTTTGCTACTTCGTATGAGCTGATCATTTAGCGCGATATTCACGCTATTGTCAGCACTTGCTAGCCTTGTTTTGTGCACGTCATTATCCACGAACTCTTGACCCTCCTTGAATGTTTTACTATTTACACCACTCAGACACTGAATACCATGATAGGCAAGATCTCCATATTGTGCTTGAAGCCAATGATGGATTCCAAGGCAAGTCTTCCTTACAGATAAATTTGTTAATAATACATTATTCCACTGAAATAGAAACACATGCAGACACCACACTATTTACTACTAACTTGGGTCAATATGTTAACAAACTAATTATTGCATCAGAGGGAGAAGATATTATAAAGTTAACGCATTATTATTATTATTTATTCAGTGTTCTGTATTTCGACAGGTCTATTGCCTTGTCCCAAATTGAGTCCCCTTGTATATCCTAGTATCAGCTCTATTTTTAGATCTTGAAACTTAATTCTCTTTCCTAGTTTGAATTCATCAATCAGTTGTATTTGTGGTCTTTCTGGTCCTTTTACCCCCTCCACCTTGTCGTCTGCGTCACAACTCAATAATATATTTCTTCTCATAGCGAGACCTATCCAGCTGACCTTTCCTCGTAGAATTACCTGAATAATGGTTCTCTTTTTATTTATTCTTCTTAAAACTTCTTCATTAGTTACCCAATCACCCGCCTCGGTGGCGTAGTTAGCTAACGCGCTAGTTTCGTGTTGAGCTTTACTGCTGAGTACGGGAAGATCGATGTTCGAATCTCGGTCGGGTGAACTGAGGGTGGTTTTTCTAAATGTTTTTCTACTCTCCCTCAACGCAAATGCGGACTCACTTCCTCAAAATTCAACCTTTCCCCATTTATAATCCATTAGCGTAATTAGTACTCAAGCGTACAAACCGAACGGGTAGTATGACGTGGTGCTAAATAAAAAATAAATAAAAAAAGCTACCCGATCTATACACTTTGTCTTCTGTACAGTCTCCTTCGAACCACATATCAAATCCTTCCAAATATTTGCCCTCCTTTTTCCTAAGGGTCTATGTTTCCGCACAGGTTAACGTATTCAACATATTTGAAAATTTTGCCAACTATACAGTTTAAAAAAGACAAAGACAAGGTCAAATTTTAAAATCTATCATAAAATGTACCCTCAATTTTCCCTGAAATATACAAATATTACCTTGCTAGATTACACTATGGTGTAACTTTTAAATAGAGCCCTGGTGTAGTCAGTTAAGATAAGATCACTAAACTTAAGGACAAATTGCTCGTACATAAGGTTTTTTAAATTAATTGTTCGCTCCAGAATAGATCAACTGTATTCTGATTAGTGTGTATATGCACCAATTTATTAACTAGGGATATCATAAACGGGTGTATAGATGAGTGATATATCACGAGAATATAAATCAAATATCATAGTTTAATAACATCTTATTTTTAATCAAGTGTAAATTTGCCAATGAAAGAGATGGAATACCATTTTTTTAAATTTTATTATTTGAAATTACAATCTGCTTTTACTATTTCAACGTTGCTTAGACCATGATTAAATCAAACTGTGACATGAAAATATATTTTATAGGCTACTCATTATTAAAGGGGTATTTTCTTAAAAGGACTTTCCGTAAGTATATTGCCAACCCTTATAATTTAGTCGTTATTAAAGATTAAATATATTCTAGAATCGATCTTTGGATCCTTTAAGCCAAATATAAAAAAACAGCATTCAGGCACACAGCTTCTGTATTCCTTTAGTATGGCTGCCAGGTTCCCGCTCTTTAGATGTTATGGTCTTAAGCTTTGACGCTGACTCGCTACTTTATTAATTTATAATGGTCACAAAGAATTTATCAAAACCACTGATAAAGTGACAGTGGCCTACCACGTGGCTAGGCTTATGGAAACCGAACTATTTCCCTGCCTCGTAGCTTTCTAGCTGTCAGATAAAACCAAAGTTAATAGTCGTAAATATTTAATAGTTTAGAAAGTATTCAGTCGGTCGTATTGACATATTTACACGCTCATATATAGCCAGTTATTAATTAAGATAAACCAACTATACTTATTTTCTGAAACACTATCAGATTATGCTTGCGTTCGTGGGTGTTTTTATCCTAAATGGTTTCCCACTCTACCTCAACACAGATACGGGTACATTTGCTCCAAATTCCACCTTGCTAGTCCCCACTAAGCTACTTAAATAGCTATTTAAAATAAATGCTTATAGCCCAGATGAGTAGTAATACGTCGAGAAAAAAATATTACATATTGTTTACGTAAAATGTTGAGACTTCACGACACTAGAAATTATTTCGAGCCAGTCCCACATATTTGTTCTATTTGTTCGTATGTTCTAAAGTGTCACTCTATTGTTGGACTGGATTGACAGGGATAGGAAGATCGGGGTTCAAATCCTGGTTGGGTCTACTGAAGGTGTATTTTACTAAATGGTTCCCTTCTCTCTGCACGCAAATGCGGGTATATTTCCTCTAGAATTCTACCTTCCTTATTTATATTCCCTTTAATGTGTGCGTATAGCCAACAGTTACTAAGACGCAGTGAAAAAAGAACTCTTATGTAGGTACGAGTAGTGCAAATAGTACAAACAATATCGGACGTCTTCATCCGCTATCCACGACCTAGACGAGACAATCAGGCGATGTCACCATCAATTAAAACAACCATCAACCATAGATCACAATTTGACCTATGCTGGATTATAAATGAAACGAACTATTGGCACTGGTAAAAGAAGAGGTAAAGGGAGACAGCCCAAATCGATTTATCACCGGATGATTGATCGATATGTTCCTGTCTTGATATTATAACTGGGAGATTAAAAGTTGTACATGACACGAATACACTATCAGTTTTCATAGCTTCAAATTAATTTTTTGAAAATAACAATTATAAAAATACTTAGACTTAATCTCCACTTTCCAAAATCTTTTTTATATCAATAAATGACTTACAAACAAACTTAGTTAACCAACAAAACCATCAGTTTATTAATTGTTATACCTTAGTAGCATTAACCAGACAGTTCACGCAGATAATTATAAAGTTTCATTTTAATGTACTGTACGTGACACAATATATTTCAATTCACCATTAAATATATTTATAGCACCACGTTAGACAATGAGGGTCCTTAGTTTAAAGTAGCAGATTGTGACTGTTAGAAATTGTAATATTTCTCATATCTCAATGTCCTTTTAAGAAGTTTACAGCATTTTAAGACCTAGTTTCTCGAGGCATATAATATAATGCTATAGTGTAATCCATCAAAGTAAGACTGCTATTGTTAAGGGTAAATGAAATGTAAATTAGTGAAAAAACATTGTATTATTGTTATTAAGTTAAATTATCTGTGACTTCACGGCAGGTCATTTCCCATGTTAATGAATTTACGTTTTATTCAACGAGTTTTAAAGATATAACGTTGAAACAAAAAACATAAATTCTTAAATAATTCTAAAAATACGCATACCTACAGTGACAATTTTTTTAATCTTGAAATAGTTTAATTTGGAAAAGTATTTTTTTTTATAAAACCTCTACAACTTATGCTATTTGGCCTGGTCACAAAAATGACCTGTAGGAATCTTCCTGCCAAGATGTATAATAAAAAGTTCATGGAAGCATATTTCTATCTAGAATAGGAATCAAGTAAAACGTAAAATCAAAAACCAAGTCAATGTTTTAAGGTGCTAATAGTATAGGGGCTGTGTAAACTCGTCAGAGGAAGAGGGGTAGTGTTATCAGTACATAAAAAAGAGGCCTTACAGGGTGAAATTCTCATTTTCTTCCCTCTATTTCTTTTTTTTTACATGGGTGTCTAAGTGTGATAACGCTTAGACTGCTTAGGTACGTTAAGTTAAGATGCAGCCCGCTTCGAAAAATGGCTTCTAAATCTCCACGTAGGTGACGTCATTAAAAACGAAATCTTCAGGGGAGAAAGGCAGGTTTGGTAACACTTTTTTTTATGACGATTCGAACCTACTAGGAGTATTGATGTGCTATTTCATGATATATCTGTCTGTTTTGCAATTAGTTACAATTTCACTACCCATATATATTCGCCACTTTATAATGTATCTAAAATAATTATGATTCGCATTAACAGAAAGTTGTGACTTTGGGTCTTTGGTGTCGTTTTAAGAATAGGCCCACATGTGTGATACCCGTGTTTGAATATCAGCTGAGTTTTCGTACAAATGGGGGAAGGGAAGAGTCATAAGCAAAGTATTTTGTTATATCATTCAACAATATTAACGTGTTCTGAAGATATAACGTGGAGTTTAGTTCATTATTAAGTCAAAGTATCTACATTGGTGAGCATGGATACTGAATGTTAAGCCCTTCTAGTCTAGTTTGCTGGTGAATTAAAGTTGAGACTCTAATCTCGATCAAATATTCTGAAGGTGGTGAAAAAACTCTTCGATGATACTTTGTTATCTTATACAGTAAATGAAAGAGCTGAAATTGCAATTAATTATTCCCTTTGCCTCAACTTTTACAATGTCTACCATCCCCTATACAAAAGGTATGATAAATATATTACATAAATATATTAAGAACATGGTAGAAAGGTCAGTTCCTGATAGTTAATAAGAGTTGCAGTCAAAACAGGTGTTTTTGTACCACAAAATACATAATTTTAAAGGTGCACAGGCGGTAAAAGTTCAATACTGCCTTGCAAAAATTATTAAAACGAAATATTTTTATGTGCTTTCGTGAGCAATTTTTAAACTTTATATCACGTTAATATAAATATACAAAACGAAATGTTTAGTGGTACAAAGCCACCTGTAGGTGTTGGGTGATTTTGTACCAGTATCTGTTTGTGTGATCTACTTAAGGTTGTACATAAAACTCATATGCTAAAGTTGGCTTTGTACCACTTTAAATACAAACTTAACAAATAACGATAGTGTTTCATTTTATTTTACCACCAAAAAACAAATAAAAATAACTGAAACTAAACAAATATAATATTTATGTAATGAATGTAAAGTCATGTTCAAACAAATCGCACATTCTTTGGAGTTTTCATCTACTCAGACCAATGCGTGCTCAAAATAATATTTCCTATGTTGAAAAGTGTTCTTTTTGGCACTTTTTTCACACATTTTTGTCCAAACTCTTCGACAACTGAATTAACGTCATAAAACAGTTAATCCTTAACTCTCAGAAATTTCCATTAACCTTGCCTTGCCCTTTGCATGCAATACACTTTGAGTTCTTTCTGTTGAAAGTTTACTTCTGTGACCATCCTTCTCGATAAAATGTTCTTTCATAGTCTAGGATAACAAAGTCATATACACTGTGGATGTTTTCATAAGATGGCTCGTCATTCTTTTTCGGTCGTTGAAGACTCTTGCTGGAGCATGGCTGTTCACTGGAGAAATCAGACTCCTCTTCAACAGATACATCAGTTGAGTCATCAAATATAATTTCACAATTACTTTCAGATTATGAACACGTTGAGAATGATTTTTCTTTTATGGTGGATATAAGCCCTTTAAAATGATAAACATGGGCAGTTTCTTGGCTGCGGATACTTCCAAATATTGTGCGACCTCCTAATTGATAGTACTTTTCCTAGGTTCCACTGGAAGCCGCCTTCATGCTGTAGACTTTGATGATATGAAATTATATTTGGTTTGTTCAATGTACTCTTTAAAGGCATGCCCAACAGCATCAGTCAAGTTCACATCATTTCATCCAAAATCTGAAAGATTGCCAATTACTTGCTTTCGATCCAAGGGACAAATTTCTGTTTTCCAAAAACCAGAACGTAAATAATCTGATTCCTTTGGAGTGTTGGTTGTAAGCAAGTTATGCAATAACTCAGGAAACACTTGCTTTGTTACTGTGGAAAATTTCTTACATTTCTTGGTTTTCTTCCATGAGTGAAGAAGTTTTCTCCAGTAACTCTTTTAACGGACTGAAGAAAGGCTCATTTAAGGGCTGAAGTAGATGTGTGCTATTGGGAGGCAAGCAAATGAACTTTGCCTCAATTTCGTCCCACTGACGCAAAGCATTCAAACTGATGTGTGATGCTAAGTTATAACAAAGGATTACTTTTTGTCCCTCTCTTTCCCTCAATACTGGGTATAGAACTGTGTCGAACCAGTTCTCAAATGTTGATGGTTCAAACCAACCACTCTTTGATGCAGCATATCTGGCTCCTAGGGTCATCATTGATATCAGTCTCGTCCAAGTTAAAAATAATTTCTGATGGAATCCCATTCTGTTCATTTTCCAAATTGTCAAAAAAGTCACTTACAATTTGTTCTGTTACAAAAGCACGTTTCTTGTTGATGTTGTGTGCAAAACGTTCACGCAATTCCTCATAATGTCATTTTAAAAACAGATTACACCATTCACTGCCTGGATGGTTATTTTTAAAGCACTTAACAGTTTTATTTTTCTAATCCAAGCAACTCTTCACAATTAAACAAAATTACCCTTAGTTATTGGAAAACCAGAATTCGCTACACATGCAATATGTTTGACGAATTCTTCTTCCTCCTTATTGGAAAAAGCCTTCTGACCACCAAGCTTGCCACTATGTAAACCTTTTTTCTTGTTTCGTATAGTCTGCCTGGGTCTGTTGTAGTGTGCAGCAGCTTTCCTTTCAGACATCTTTCCTGTTGCAATGTCAACAAGGCATGCTTCTAACTTTTTATCAGAAGATCTTCTGTAAGGCCTAGAGTCGGGCTGTGGTACGTAGGTGTTCATAGGAAATACTTAACTTAATGGTAAGAAAGTTAACAGGTCAAGGGAAAAGGATCACACCCTGTTTTACGCTACCGTTACACGTAACATGTTACTTAACTTGTTATAAATTAATTGACGTAATATATTAACATAGTACGTTCTAAAGGTGGCTTTGTACCAATGAGGTTGTCATTGTTGCAGCTGGTACAAAGTCACCCATCCAAATACATAGCCTCAAAAATATATATTATTTATGAAACTTCTAATATGTGGAGTTCAATGTTGCTTATAACATACCTGATGATTGAAAACCAATGAATATGTTCTTCTATTACTGAAACTACTATGATATTCTACAACAGTTACAATCCTGATAAAAAAAATTACTTTGAAAATCAAGTCAAATTAATGACAGCAATTTTTAAAACAGATGCACGCGAAAATGTTCTGTACAATGTTGTCACATTGAACCACAGTATGTGTAACGTACAAATTCTGGAGAAGTTAAATTTTAATTTTCAATAAAGATAGAAATTTCTATTTATCAAAATGTGTCGTAGTACAAAGTCACCCTTGGAGGACAAAGTCACCCGTGTTGACTGTACTACAAATTCTTTCATATATTCATACGTGAAGTCGTGTGATCTGAAGCTTTCATTTTTGATAGCTGGTCATAACACCAATAAAATAATACTAACAACATAGTAATATGATATTTATGTTTGAAAAACTTCATGCTGTCATCCTGCAATTGAGACATACTGACCGAGCAGCCGCCGTCTTCTGGCGAAGATAGTTCAAACTTCTACAGGTAGAGGATGTCATGTTGTTGTATATTAGTAATATTTCATATGTTAAGTTGGTAGTCTTGAGAAATGTTATGAGTGACGAATAAATATACTGAGTGTAATATTGTAACTTCTTAAATAAGTAGCATAATAAAAGCTTCTCTGATATTAGCTGAAATAACGGTTTTAGTTATTGTATAACGGACCAAACACATGTGGTCAGCAAAACCAGCCCTAAGGTCGTTAATCTCAGTTTTATAAACCGTAGCAGCTAGTTTTACATCCAAGTAGCTCCTCATTTGTTTTCACGAGACTGAGTTGTTAACTGCACAAAAAAAAAACTTGTATGTATTTTTCCAAAAACTTATTTCAATATATTCTAACACCACGTAGTCTACCCTAAAGACGATCCGTTACTCTCAATCTACTCGTAAAGAACACATAATATGAATAGTTCGTAGCTTAGGTATGTAATAGGTCTATAGCTAAAAACAGACTTTGTATCGTGGTGTGGTTATCTGGAGTCTTCAATAGAAATAAGTGGAATTAAGACCATTGAAACTATATTACAACAGTTTTTAAAAAATGGTGCGACACAACTTTACTAACTTTCTTACATGATGTATTATAGCCCTAAGTTTTAAAAAATAGGTTTTTAGTAAACTACCCTTAAATAAGTTTTGCTAAGAAAACCAAATATATCATCTTATTAATCACATTAACATTATTCATATATAGATTTTAAATAAATTGTTAAACTATTTTTTTAATTCATAAATTAATTATTTGTATGAAACCCTCAAATTATTTTTATCTAAAAAAATAAAAAAATACAGTCATATTTACTATGAAAACAATTATCATACATCCATTTACATCCATGTAAATAACCCTTAAATTAACTTATTTTATAAAAATAACATATTGTTTTATTTAAAATAGTCTTAAAATAACAATTTTAGACAAAATCGTTAAAGCTATATTCAAAATGTTTATATTTTTAAAAGGTCAGTCATCAATAAACAATGATACAATTATTTTTTTAAGAAAAATAAATGTATAAAATTAATTTTATTGTAAAAAACTTTATAGATACCTATTTTTAACCGAATCGTTACAGAAATTCTTAAAAAAAACTCTTGATTTTTTAAAAAGGAGACATTTTCAAAATATTTGTAATTCAAAAAAATCCCTCATCAGAAGACTAGGGTCGAAATCAAATTTAAAAAAAAACTATAAGTATTGCCCTACAAAATCTAACAATCAGATTTGAACAAAACCCATCAAACCATTTTAGATCCGTGTCCAGGTACAAACAGACAAACAAATATAGGTACAGACTGTAACATTGAGTTACATTTGAACTCGCTCCCACGCTAAACTTCATACTCAACTCACCGAAGAATCTTACTACCCGCTCCAAATAATATCAGAACAATATTCAATAATAGTCCATAAAATTCTAAACCCTACGATAGTACTCTTCACTATTGTAGTTCCTTTAAATTCAGACAACGTAATAGACAATTCAATTCACTAAAATCAATTCAACAGAACTATGGAATACATTGGAATCTAAACTCACCAAATCTATCGTGTGTAGACAGCGACGAGCTACACCGGGTAGTAACAGAGACTCCTTCACCGAAGTCAACCCCGACTAAATCAAATAGATACTGAAAGACAAGCCAAGCAGTATCATCCACGTTCAACTGAATTCTACCCCCCTGCACCCTTGTGGATAGTTCCACAACTATTGAGATGACGTCCGATAGAAGAATCGTTGTTCAAAATGAAAAATGGGACATCAATATCAACAGTCCACGTCCTTCTAGAAGGAAATGTTCTACACCCCCACCTTGTTTCCGTGTGATGAAAAACCCCTATATAAAGTCCTGTGAGCGCATTATTAATTAGACTACTCAACTAACACTGGACGGAGGAACATAGTCCTAGGACGAGGACTATGCCAGGATCTTCCGTGATAATCTACGAACTCTAACTATGGCAACGTATACTTTGAACATTATTATATAAAAAACTTTAACTTTTGTAAAAGCCGTAATTATTGTCTTCGCCAAATAGTAATGTATATAATGTCTGTCGCCACTTGGGTGCTCGAGACATCTGTTAAATTTAATATTTAATTTATAATAACTTTGATAGATTTTTGTGTTGAAGATGTTTATTAATATTTCCTTCTGAAATAATGTTGCATATAAATTGTTTTGATTTCTTTTGTATAATGAACTCTTATATTCTTTAACTGCGAAACGTAAATTGTTTAAGTGATAAAATTAATTAGTGATTAATTTTATATTTGATCGTAAGTTAAATGTTTTCACTAGACCCTGCTTATTGTAATATATTGATATTAAATTCACGAGTAGATAGAAGTTTCTAGACTGTTAAGTTAGGTCTTGTAGTCCCGCGGGAGTTTGGCTAAAGTCTGTTAGTCAAACTCTCGCGTATTTTAAAGGTTTATAATAAATATTCTTTATATATTTATTATTTAATTGGTTTGAAGTCTGCCTTAAGTGATGCAGTGCAGACACGTTTGAAACCATATAATTAGGCCCATAAGGTTCTAATATATTTCTTATAAATTTATTAACTGATTTATTATTTGTTTACTTGTATACTTTTCAACACTGTGGGTCGTTTGTCTCATAAAGACTAGCCCATTTGATTGTTTGATTTGTCTAACAGTAGAGAAGTTCTGGCTAAGGAACTACACTAATAACTGTTTATTTCTAACAAGATTTTCCACTGAACTCAGTAAGATTATTGAGACCATGTGATTATTTGAATTCTTATTGTTTTTGCTTTGAATAAACCATTTATGGTATTACTATTTAAAACTTGTATTTCATGTCCTTTGTATATTGTATGTAGGGAGCTTGCATACCTCCCTCTACCTTTAAGTTATCGATGGTCGTAAGGAGAAAGGATTGGAGAGAGGGGTGTAACAAGACAAAGTAATTATAAAATCTACATTTTTTGTTTTGTGATCACATAAAACGTAAAGATTCATCATAATCTTTTGATCGATTTTTGTTCATGATATGAGAAAGTAAAATGTGAAAAATAATTATTTTAAAATGTAATAAATTCTTTCTATTTCTATGGTCCCAATGTCATTATTTCCTTGTGAATAATGAAGAAAGACGCACTTTTATGCACTTTCTCACTCAGGAGTAATTGTGTATCTAATACATCAGATTGATCACAATGGCTGCTAGTGGTAAAACCGAGAGATGGCTCCCTACAGTTAGATAAGCCAGTATTAATAAATTAAGAGGAGTTAGTGAACTGAGCTACAGACCTAGCGAGCATTGGTGTGATTCCAGTTAGGGGTGTTATATTTGTGTATTGAGTGTATTGAGTAGTTTCATTGGAGTTCAAGCACCTACTGGTAGATGTGTTGTACCTAGTCAACTTGTGACCTCGTGATGATAAAGAACACGTCCATCAAATCATCCACGCTTCACTAGGCTCCAACTCCACCTGCTGTTAGCACTGGCGAGGACTGTATACGACTAGGCCCTGAGATGCGATCATCTAGTCGTCCAGACTTTACAAGGCCACTCGAGTAGGCCTCCAAGCGACTGCTCCTTGTCTTACACTAAATTCAGGTGCTTCTGCTATCCATCAAACAGGAGCCATTTCAAGTGGCTATGAAGTGGTCCTGGTTCCACGCGTGGCGTTCATCTGGGAACAGGTGGGATTTGACGTGCTAGTACTCGTAATTACTCGAGAGACAGAGCCACTTAACGGGGGATTAAAATCAGGTATTGAAACTTTCCTAGTGAATTGATATCGGCGAACTTAGCTTAACTGGAAAGATTTAGTGATCATTGTGTCGGAAATACACCGTAAGTGAGTTCTAACTCTCATATTAATCAAGCTTTTAATTAGATTTAACCTGCTTCGGTGGGCACATGAACATAATACTCATTATTCTGGCCTGACTGGCCGGTAAAGCGAGGTCTTGGTACGTATCCTGGCCGGAAATATCTTAATATATATAATTCTTCTGTACGTGTGTATGTCACTGAACTCCTCCTAAACGGCTGGTCCGATTTTGATGAAATTTTTTGTGTGTGTTTGAGTGGGTCCGTGGATGGTTTGGATTCACAATTGGACCCGGTAGGTGGCGCTGCAATCGGGTTATAGGAATTTTTTTGGGGGGAGGGGGATTTTTTTTTTTAGATTTTTTGCATATCAGAACATGTAACCTCAAAATTTCACCACCCCACCACCACCCCCCAATATTCATTGTAAATTTGTAATTGTGATAATCACATAGTATTTGTTTTATTATAGAAATCA